>JAVLUX010000018.1:917500-965000 GCA_032164185.1 Moxostoma hubbsi | reverse complement strand
ACCTGTCAAACGTTTGGATGCACATAATCATTATTATGACTATTTTCCACATTTTGGAATAGTTCAGAATAATTAAAGAATAAAGTCATCAGAACTATGAAAGCACAAAAATGAAAGTGCTGTAATTATGCAGTAAACAATAATAATAAATGAAAGTTTGTGACGGCTCGATGAATCTCTCCACCATCTAAAAATGTCAAAATAAATCGGATCAAAGCTTGGAATGGGAACGGCGGTTTTCCACTCGACTCGTTGGCAAACTGGCGTGTCTGCGCTTGTTCCCGGCTATAGATCTTGCTGTAATTCTGGAGGTAGACGTTGTGTTTAGAAATAGAAAAGATCTTCAGCAAGACAAACACACACATGATGTGCCAAAACCTCAATGTTGCTGTTTGAACTGTAGATTGGCTCGTGATTACACAACGCTGTTCATATCTAAACCCTCATAATACCACATGCGTGTAGAAATAATATGTTGATTTTGTTTGGAGTCTTTGGGGTCACACAGGTATAAACATGTACATAAACTGTCTTTATATAAAACATTCCTGACTGATGAGGGTTAATTACAAACAATGAACGGGTCAAATCTGCAACATTTGTTGATTGTTAAACTCCTGATGCTTTTCCACAGACACTATAGCAAGTATTATTGTGAACATTTTGACTTTCAAATATATTGTAAATATTGCAGAAACCATTAAATACTTTTTACAGTAAATAAGTTAAAGCATGAACTATCTATAGCTATTCATGATTGTTTATCTTTACGTTTGTATCATCATGTATCAATCATAAAGTAGAAAATCTCATGAGTTATTTGAGTACTTTGAGTATTTCACAGGTGGATTAAAGAAGTACATTTGCTGTAACTTTTCTAAGCTGGTGTTCCCAGCATGCATGAATAATTAATGAGCTTGCATGGATGTTCTGGTTGATTTTGTTGTTATTCTTTAGATAACTTCTTGTTTTGGGAAGTCTGAAGTTCTTTTTCTACTCAAAATGATCCATTTATGATCAAAAATAAATACAAATATGTTTCTCACTGTCATTTTGTGCACGAAGAGCTGACATCTGCGTGCGTGTAGTGTGCGTGTAGTGTGCGTGTAGTCGGCTCTGTGTAGTGTGCGTGTAGTGTGCGTGTAGTCGGCTCTGTGTAGTGTGCGTGTAGTGTGCGTGTAGTCGGCTCTGTGTAGTGTGCGTGTAGAGTGCGTGTAGTCGGCTCTGTGTAGTGTGCGTGTAGAGTGCGTGTAGTCGGCTCCGTGTAGTGTGTGTGTAGAGTGCGTGTAGTCGGCTCTGTGTAGTGTGCGTGTAGAGTGCGTGTAGTCGGCTCCGTGTAGTGTGAGTGTAGAGTGCGTGTAGTCGGCTCCGTGTAGTGTGCGCGTAATCGGCTCCGTGTAGTGTGCGCGTAGTCGGCTCCGTGTAGAGTGCGCGTAATCGGGTCCGTGTAGTGTGCGCGTAATCGGCTCCGTGTAGTGTGCGTGTAGTGTGCGCGTAATCGGCTCCGTGTAGTGTGCGCGTAGTCGGCTCCGTGTAGTGTGCGCGTAGTCGGCTCCGTGTAGTGTGCGCGTAGTCGGCTCCGTGTAGTGTGCGCGTAGTCGGCTCCGTGTAGTGTGCGCGTAGTCGGCTCCGTGTAGTGTGCGCGTAGTCGGCTCCGTGTAGTGTGCGCGTAGTCGGCTCCGTGTAGTGTGCGCGTAATCGGCTCCGTGTAGTGTGCGCGTAGTCGGCTCCGTGTAGTGTGCGCGTAGTCGGCTCCGTGTAGTGTGCGCGTAATCGGCTCCGTGTAGTGTGCGTGTAGTGTGCGCGTAATCGGCTCCGTGTAGTGTGCGCGTAATCGGCTCCGTGTAGTGTGCGCGTAATCGGCTCCGTGTAGTGTGCGCGTAGTCGGCTCCGTGTAGTGTGCGTGTAGTGTGAGTGTAGAGTGCGTGTAGTCGGCTCCGTGTAGTGTGCGCGTAATCGGCTCCGTGTAGTGTGCGCGTAGTCGGCTCCGTGTAGTGTGCGCGTAGTCGGCTCCGTGTAGTGTGCGCGTAGTCGGCTCCGTGTAGTGTGCGCGTAGTCGGCTCCGTGTAGTGTGCGTGTAGTGTGCGCGTAATCGGCTCCGTGTAGTGTGCGCGTAATCGGCTCCGTGTAGTGTGCGCGTAATCGGCTCCGTGTAGTGTGCGCGTAATCGGCTCCGTGTAGTGTGCGCGTAATCGGCTCCGTGTAGTGTGCGCGTAATCGGCTCCGTGTATTGTGCGCGTAATCGGCTCCGTGTAGTGTGCGCGTAGTCGGCTCCGTGTAGTGTGCGCGTAATCGGCTCCGTGTAGTGTGCGCGTAGTCGGCTGCGTGTAGTGTGCGCGTAGTGTGCGCGTAGTCGGCTCCGTGTAGTGTCCGTGTAGTCGGCTCCGTGTAGTGTCCGTGTAGTATGTCTAAAGCCGGTACTGCAAGGTGACGTTGTCTAATAGTTGTCTTCATAGCATGCATTATGTCTTTCCCTGTGGAAAGTTTGAATGAACATGATTAAATATGATTAAGAGAAAATGTATCAACAAAAAGTTCATTCAAATCTACAAATGTATTTTATATCATGTACATCAGATTTATAAGTTAACAGTTCTGTATTAACTCAAATGTTTAAGTTACATGTGCTTAATTAAATCAATTTTATAAAATGAAGTTAGATAGATTTGACTCTAATAGATTTGAATTTTATACCATATAAAATCAGAAAATAAAAATTAAATTTTACGAGTCATTTTGTTCAGTGTATTTTGCAGCGTAAACTTACGCTCATAGTATTAGTAAAAACTAATAATGCATGTTTTTGCCTAAATGTATTATTAATGCATCTGTTAATGAGAGGTTTGCTTTCAGAGCTGCTCAGTTTCTGTTCAGCTTCATGTGTGTTTACTTTTTCAGTTCTTTATCCTCTGAAATCTGCAGGAGTAACTGTGAGTTAAAGGTGTTGTAAGCTATTTTTTTTTAATGGAAAGGTATGCAAAAAAAGATATGTTCATTCCCCCAAAGATATTAATGAAGTGTCGTGAGATATCTCACCGGTCTCTGTGACCGCTCTAGACTCAGAAATGTGTCTGAGCCGCCGTCAATGGCGCTTTTGACCTGTCAATCATGTCGCTCGTTCTCATAGTATTGTAGTTGCAGCACATTATTGAGGCTTAATGCCATTTTTATGGCATGTAGTTCATAACAGTTGCCAGTAGAGGGTGTTTTACTGCTGTTGTTTTTAATGACCGTTTCTGCTCTCAATAAAGCTCATTTGGTGTCTCTGGATTGTGGGGTTTTGGAAAGAGGGGGCGTGGCTAATCCAACGCCTCAGTCTGGTGGAAGTAGAACGGCTGAAATCGCTCACGACACCTTTAAGGTCTCCCTGATGAAAGAAAACAAACCCAGATAAAACTAGCTTAAGCTGGTTGGCCGGTCTTAGCTGGTCCCCCCACCAGCCTGGCCATGTGGCTGGATTTAGAGGGGTTTTGAGCACTTTTAGCAGTTCTGGCTGGGTTATAATATTGATTACCACAATAATTAATTTCAGCTCATCCATCCTTTTCTTTAATAAAAGCACAAATGTGTGTTCCAGTGAGACACTTCCAGTGCAAGTCAATGGGGTTTAATGTGTGTGTGTGTGTGTGTGTGTGTGTGTGTGTGTGAGTGACACTTCCAATGCAAGTCAATGGGGTTTAATGTGTGTGTGTGTGTGTGTGTGTGAGTGACACTTCCAATGCAAGTCAATGGGGTTTAATCTGTAAACATTAAAATACTGTTACAAAAGTATAGACACATGACATAAACAATATGTGTGTGTGAACATGATTTAAACGTGATAAAATCACTTAATTAACGGTGAGAAGTTATAGACAATTTTACAACTTTGATGGTATGATGGTGTATCGCAGTAAACAGTAAAATGACGATTAAAACAACTTTACAGCTTAAATAATGCACAAGTTTAACAGAAGAATTAATGCAAGTGCTTTTATAACATAATAAGCTTCACATTTCTGTCTTTAAACCTCCAAAAATTGCCCCCATTGACCTCCATTGGAAGTGTCTCACTGGAACACACATTTGTGCTTTTTTAAAGAAAAGGAGGAATGCTGGGAAATAATCATAATTTATTTATTTATTTATTTATTTTTATGGTAATCAACATTATGCCACAAATGCTGTTTGATCTAACCTGAAGTGTAACTTGTATTGACCCAGTGATTTCTATGGGCAATGTTGTGTTTGGGTTGTTTCTCAGCCCGTCTGAAGTTGACGTGAGCAGGCGGGGCGGTCAAATCAGATTTACAGTGTCTGTATGAGGGTAACTGACATGTCATAAGACTTTACTCTGTCCTGCAGAATGGCAAACTCCTGGAACACGAGAGTTAGAGAAGAGTTCAGTGTTTAATGGATAAACCAGATCAACATGAACAACGGCACCGTTTTACGCGTGATGGAACCGACGATTCCTGCGATCATGTTCATTTTCGGGGTCATCAGTAACCTGGTCGCCATCGTCGTGCTCTGCAAATCCAGAAAGGAGCAGAAAGAAACAACTTTCTACACGTTAGTGTGCGGTCTGGCGGTGACGGATCTCCTCGGAACGGTCCTGGCGAGTCCGGTGACCATCGCCACCTATGTGAAGGGCTCGTGGCCGGATGGAGACCCGCTGTGCCAGTACTTCGGCTTCGTTCTGCTCTTCTTCTCCTTAGCAGGTCTGAGCATCATCTGTGCCATGTCCATCGAAAGATACATCGCCATCAATCACGCGTATTTCTACAGTGATTATGTGGATAAGAGACTCGCGGCTGTGACGCTCCTCGCCATTTACGCATCCAACATCCTGTTCTGCGCGCTGCCGAGCGTCGGGTTCGGAGAGGTGAAGATGCAGTACCCTCAAACCTGGTGCTTCATCGACTGGAGGACTAATGTCACCACGCACGCGGTGTTCTCATACATGTACGCCGGATTGAGTTCGGTTCTGATTCTGGTGACGGTCATCTGTAATGTGCTGGTGTGTGGCGCTCTGATCCGGATGCACCGGCGGTTCGTCAGGCGCATGTCGCTCGGCACTGACCCGGCGAGAGCGTCTGATCCCGGCAGGGGCCGCAGCTTTGGATGTCTCGCTGGTGCTGAAATCCAGATGGTCATTCTTCTCATCGCCACTTCAGCTGTCGTGCTCATATGCTCAATTCCACTTGTTGTAAGTTTCTCAGTGAATTCAATATATGTCACAGCTCACCGTCGGCTCAGATATGACGCTTATCGGTGACACAAGAACTTGCACGTATTATTGATATCCAACATGCCTTCATTTTTCTACATTGTTTAGCAGATTAGAGGAGGTTAGAGCAGAGGATTATGGGTTGGTGTTGTTTAGAGTGGATAACATGTCATGACGTAATCTCATCACAACTCTATGCACGTGCGGTGAGATTCTAAATTCTATCCAAAAGCTTCATGTGAGAATGTTCCAAATGTTCCTCTTGTGTGATTCAGTGGAAACATGAAGGTCTTTCCGTCTGTAACAGGGGGTTTCTTCAACTTCGGGCGTTTCTCCCAGAGCTTGATTTGTACTGAAACTGACAGATTTCAACTTTTTCCTTTTTTCTTTTTAATTCGAAAGTCACATTAAAACTGACTTGGAAACGTGTATTTTATTTATTTATTTATTTTTGTACTTTTTTTTTTACATAATTGAATTTTTCCTACTTTTCAAATGCTTTTTATGTATGTATTTTACTGTTTAAGCTTTTACACCCAGACATGAACTATAAAGTCTGTCTACTAACAAATCTATAATAATTACATTCTATAACATTATACATTATAATGACATTTATAAAAACATTATGAACTCATTTATAAATACACTCTAAAAACATTATGAATAAATGTATTTATAATTTGTGATGTTTTATAATATATCTATAGTGTTTTTATGGTGTATTTATAAACGTGTTTATAAAGTATTTATAATGTGTAATGTTTTATAAATGCATTATAAAACATTACACATTATAAATATATTATAAATACATTTATAAACACATTTATAAATACAATATAAAACAAATACAATATATATGTAATATTTTATAATGTAATTATAATGTTTTTATGGAGTGTTTATAAATTAATTTATAATGTATAATGTTTTATAGAGTATTTATTAAACATTACACTTATAAATACATTATAAATTATTTTATAAACATTTATAAATACAATACATTATAAATAAAATATAAATGTGTGATGTTTAATAATGCAATTATAATGTTTTTATGGTGTATTTATAAATGTGTTTATAAATGAATTTATAAATGTATTTATAATGTGTAATGTTTTATAAATATACTATAAAAACTATACATTATAAAACATTACACATAAATAGATTATAAATACATTTATAAATACAATATAAATGTATTTATAATGTGTAATGTTTTATAAATACTAAATTAAATTCAGATTTAAAAATTAAAATCATTTTATAAACATTTATAAAAACACTATAAAACATTATAATTACATTATAAAACATTACACATTTATATTGTATTTATAATATTTTATATTGTATTTATAAATGTTTATAAAATCATTTATAATGTATTTATAAGTGTAATGTTTTAAAAACACACTATAAAAAACATTATACATCCATTATACAACATTACACATTATAAATACACTATAAAATACATTTATCGTGTATTTAGAGTATTTATAAAACATTACACTTATAAATACATTATAAATGATCTTATAAACATTTATAAATACAATATAAATACATTTATAGTGTATTTATAATGTTTTATAGAGTATTTATAAAACATTACACATTATAAATACATTTATATTGTATTTATAAATGTATTTATAATCTATTTTTGTGTAATGTTTTATAATGTATAGTTTTTATAGTATATTTATAAAACATTACACATTATAAATACATTTATAAATTCATTTATAAACACATTTATAAATACACCATAAAAACATTATAATTGCATTATTAAACATTACACATTTTTATTTTATTTATAATGTTTTATATTGTATTTATAAATGTTTATAAAATAACTTATAATGTATTTATAAGTGTAATGTTTAATAAATACTCTATAAAACATTATACATTATAAATTAATTTATAAACACTCCATAAAAACATTATAATTACATTATAAAATATTACATATATATTGTATTTGTTTTATATTGTATTTATAAATGTGTTTATAAATGTATTTATAATATATGTTTTATAATGGATGTATAATGTTTATATTGTATTTATAAATGTTTATAATGCATTTATAATGTTTTATAAATGCACTTTAAAAACATTATACATCCATTATAAGACATTCTAAATCTATTATACATCCATTAATAATGTAATTTTACAATAAAATAACATTATAAAAATACAAATGATTACATGTTTAAAACTAAAATAGTCTATACAAAGAGTGAAACAAAGTATTTAATAATTTATTGTGTGAAAATGATTTGTATCAATTTGTCATGCATTTCGACTGTCCCACAGTTGTGACATCATTTCCATCACACCAAACAATGTATCCTCTAATGATGTGCACTTGTTAAAGTGGATAAAAGTGTCAGTGAAGAGCCTGAAGTGGAAGAAACGCCCACAACAGGGGTTATGATCAGTGTCACTGCTCATTATTGATTAGTGTCCTAGAAATAGTGCTTAAACTCCTAAAACATTCTTCTTAATCCAGTTGAAACTTTCAGTCTTTTGGGCCCCAGTGTTCACGGCCACGTGTTATTCAGCTCACATGCATGTGGTGGAAGGCATGCTAACTGAACATTGAATCATGTCACGTTTGATTTACAGGTGCAGGTGTTTCTCAACCAAATTTACAAGACTCCAGTGGAACGGAGACTTGAAAAAAATCCAGATCTATTGTCCATCCGATTTGCTTCAACCAACCCCATTCTTGATCCTTGGATTTATATCCTGCTACGGAAAGCGGTGCTCTCAAAACTGATCGAGAATATCAAGTGTCTTTTCTGCAAGCTCGGCTCTCAGAGACAACAGGCTCAAGGCAACTTCCGCTGCGTGGATGGACAGCAGGTGTCCTCCATCATCTCCAGAGAGTCTCCTTCTGTTGCGTGTCGAGAGGTGAAAGAGGTCACCAGCACCTCGCAGACTTTCCTATATCTGCCCGAAGCCACAGAGAGCTACCCGGACACCTGTCAATCAAGCCGGTGTGGGTCGTGTCCGTCGGAAGGATGTTCTGAATCCTCCAATCGGAACAGTTTGGACAACGAGGCCCTAAAATGCACAAACGTACAGCTGTTAAACGGAGCAAACCTTCAACCTAAAGACCAGTCCTTACAGATGACCATCACCAATGAGACTTTCCAAGAGAAGAGCATTTAACACCAACATCTCCTCAAATAAAAGATGGAAAAGTTATTTTCTCCCTTATGCACTTTGATCAAATGTCGGAAATCTAAATAGTGACTATGATCGCACTCCTTAACTTTCCAGCATTAAATGAGATTATTTATTTGGATGAAATCAATTATATCAGCCACAAATTACATTTCTCAAATGATCTTTTTGGATGAGTCCGGTCAAGTTCATTGTACACTAAAACTCCTCTAACGTCCAACATACAGTATACATGCATGTTTATTTTTCCGAAAGAGTTCAAAACAGTCACGTCAATATCAACAAAAAGCAAGCTGCACAGGAAATAACCTAGTCCAAATGTTGTCACAAAAACTCACAGCGTCCTGCTTCCCAAAGAGCATGTTTAAAACAGATAGTCTCACTCCTGGATGCTGATTGGTCAAAAGGGACAGTACACCCAAAAATGTTAATTCTTTCATCCTTTATTTACCCTCATGCCATCCCAAATGTGACTTACTTTCTCCTGCAGAACACAAATGAAGATTGTTAGAAGAATATTTTGGCTCTGTAGGTCCACACAGTGCAAGTGAATGGTGACTAGAACTTTGAAGCCTGAAAAAGCACATAAAGGCAGCATAAAAGTAACCCATATGACTCCTGTGGATTAATATATGCATTCTATAGAGATACAATGACTCCGAGTTAGAAGCAGATCAATATTTTAATCCTTTTTTTGTTACTACAAATCTCCATTTTCACTTTCAGAAGGTGAAAGTGAAAGTGGAGATTTATTGACAGTTTCTCACCCACACGGAAACATCAGGAAAATCAATATGAAACATTAGGAAAATCAGACCTTTCCTGTCTGAATATGCTACACAGATCCTGGTCCAAACTCTGGTCATTTCAAGACTGGACTACTGCAATGATCTGTTGAACACAATTAAGCCACTGCAGATGTTGCTGAACTTCGTATGACGACAAATCGCTTGCCAAGTTCCTCATTTGTAAGTCACTTTGGATAAAAGCATCTGCTAAATGACTAATTTTAATGTAAATGTATTTGTATTGTATGGACCTGCAGAGCTGAAATATTCTTCTAAAAATCTTCATTTGTGTTCTGCAGAAGAAAGAAAGTCACACATCTGGGATGGCATGAGGGTGAGTAAATGATGGGAGAATTTTCATTTTTGGGTGAACTGTCACTTTAAAGGTGCTGTAAGCGATTTTGGCCATTCTAGCATTTCCACAAATTGGGCCGTTGGATTAGCCACGCCCCCTCTTTCCAAAACTCAGCACCCCAAATATACCAAATGAGCTTTATTGAGAGCAGAAACGGTCGTTAAAAACAACAGCAGCAGAACAGCGCCCTCATCTGGCAACTGTTATGAACTACATGACATAAAAATGGCATTAAGCCTCAATAATGTGCTGCAACTACAATACTATGAGAACGAGCGACATGATTGACAGGTTGAAAGTGTCAGAGACGGCTGTTTACAGAGTCTCGAGCGGTCACAGAGGACACTTATTTCATTCACATCTTCCAGGGACTTGGACATTTGTTTTGCACGTCTTTCCATTAAAAAAATCACTTACAGCAACTTTAAAGATCTTAAAAAATGTCCCAAATGAGATCTGAAATGAGATGAGATCATTACGGTTAAGATACGATACAGATGCAGCAGGATTCTAGAATTAGGATGTTTGTGCACTATATATATATTTTTTCACAAGATTTAACAATACAATAATGTACTCGCAATAAAAAGCAATGCAGGGTTGGTCATTTTCTGTCATTATACAACAAATTACTGTAAAAAATAAAGAAAAAAATAAAATACAATATTGCACTGCATTGTGGGGCAACAGTGTTTCATTTGAAGTCACCATTACGGTGCTTATTGGATGGGAACTTCCCTCATTTACATTTTAATTAATGTTCTTCCTTGTTTGTAACGGAACAGTATTTATTGCTCTGTAATACATGGAGGAATTGTGGGATTGGGAACACTGAGCTTTAATTCTGTGTGTTACAATCAATAAATATGTGTAAAGGGATTAATGGAAATGAGGAGGCGAGAACCGGCCTGATAATATAAATAATATTTTAATTATGAACTTAAACAAAAAGACAAACGCACACACACAGGTGTCGGACAGCTGTCTATAAATCTCTCTCTCTGTCACACTGCCGTCTCCGGTCGTCCTTCGAGCCTGATTAGGGGCCGGATGTGCAGAATCACGATCCGTCCCGTTTCACGATCCGTCCCATCCCATTTCCTGAGGAGGGGCTTGACTAACACACCGTCTGCCGGCAGGTCATCCCCGTCTACCTGGATGAAGGAGGGGGCAAGAGGAGGGAAACGAAAGAAATGTGGCATCTACACCCCATAACGGCGATCGTGCCAAAGTAACAATTCACTTTAAAAAGAGAGGGAAAGGCCGACACGGAGCGGCAGTGGCAGAGAGAGTAAAAACGCCAGTTCTTCCGATACGCCGTAGCTTGGTCCTCGGCCACTCCTCCACCCTCTAATGGACGACAGCCGCGTCTCCCCGGGCGGATCGGAGGCAGACCTCTGGCCCCTGGCGGACGGAACGCCCCGCCACATTTATGGTGTACAGTAGGGGGTCTCCCCCGCCCCTGGCAGCAGTAACCGCTCCAGGTGGTTGGTTGGAAGCCCCTCCTCCCCTCACGGTCGAGGGCCGTTCCTCCGCTTCCAGGCGACCCGGCTCCTGCGTCCTCCGGCAGATGGCCGCAGCTGCTCCTTTTGGGTGCAGAAATCCCCAGTGTAAAGGGATTAATGGAAAAGGAGGCGGCAAGAACCGACTTAACAATATAAATAATATTTTCATGATAAACTTAAACAAAAAGACACACACACACACACACACACACACACACACAGGTGTCGGACAGCTGCCCGTAACTCTCTCTCTCTGTCGCACTGGCGTCTGCAGTCGGCCTTTATCCCTCTCTGATGCTTGATTGGCCTGATTAGGGACCGGGTGTGTGGAATCATGACCCGTCCCGCCTCCGACCTGCCAAAATATTATTATTTTAAATAAACAACCAGGAAGGGTTGTTCACAGTTCATACGCTACAATCAGTGTCTTTCATGATTTTAGGGTAAAAGTTGTGAAGCAGGCGCGCACTGACGTCAACATTCAGCATATAAACGTAACAATAAATTAACAAACATGATCAAAAATACAGATGATCATTGTGATTCTGCCACATTACAGACATCCCCTGGACCTGTGATCACATTATACACACTTCCGGAAAACATACTGAGAAATCCCAGCAAATATTAGCCAGGAACGCACAAATAATATAAATACTGCATTATAACCTCGGTTCATTCTCCCATTGAAATGTCTGATTAGTTCATCATTTAAAATGCTTATCATTAAAGACAGAAAGGAATATGATGTTTTCATAGACGGCATGTGCACGCTGAAGTTAAACTGGGATTATTTCATTTCTTCGAACGATGGATCAGTTTCACATAATCAGTGACATTCAATAAAAACAAAAGTAGAAGCTATGAGGTAAAAGTTTGCAAAGCTGGTCTGTGATTTGTTGTTTTTGGTCATAATGACACACTAATGTCAATACCGACTGTCAGCTTCAACTACAGCAAGCCAGAGGAAATTAGTATGAAGCTCCTGGGGCCTTTTTTCAAGTCACTTGCATTGTAGTTTTAGGCTCAGATTAGATCGCAGTGAAGGGTTTCATTTAATGTGAGAATAAACAGACGGCAGTCAGAGATCTCATCAGACTGATTGATACACACAGAGACAGATGATAACATCCAGAGCTTCAGGCGAGGAATCCACAGACCTCCCTGCCCTCTTAATTCTTTAATAAACAGTCTTTACACTCAGGATACGGATATAATTTTACGGGCTTCCTAACCAGTGTGATTAAAACTGTTCCCATGGAACGGTTGCTGGTTATAGTTTCATCTTTGTTTACAATCACTCAGACCAAAGCGAATGTGAACTCCACCTGACCTACATTTTATAACGTGTTAATGTAAACATATGAAAATTAACTCAATTAAAAGTTGTTACGGTGCTGAAATGACATGAGCTGTGAAGTGGTATCAGAGAAAACAAACTGGTAGATTTCTCCCCTTTCAAGAGGTCACTAATTAAAGGGACAGTTCGCCCAAAAAATAAATATTCTCTCTTGTCATCTCAGTTTGACTTACTTTCTTTCTCTGAAGATTTTTAGAAGAATATTTCCGCTCTGTAGGTCCATACAATGCAAGTGAATGGTGACAGACACTTTGAAGCTCCAAAAAGCACATAAAGGCAGCATAAAAGCCATCCATATGGCTCCAGTGGTTTAATCCATGTCTTCAGAAGAGATAGGATAAGTGTGGCGAAGAAATAGATCAATATGTAAGCCCTTTTGTATTATAAATCTCCACTTTCACTTTCACTTTTTATTTTTTTTATTTTTTTGCCGATTCACAAAGTTCTTTGTGCATATCGCCGGCTGTTGTGTCAATATGATTTATGTATCCTTTCTTTATCCCTCTGTGCCAAGCAGGTGGCAAAATGCACAAAGAATGCGAATCACCCAAAAACTGATGAACAGACCTCCTAGGCATTCATGAGTGTACAAAGTGGGGATTTATAGTAAAAAAGGACCTAAATATGAATCTGTTTTTCACCCACACCTATCATATCACTTCTGAAGACATGGATTAAACCACTGGAGTCATATGTGCAAGTGAAAGTGTAGATTTATAGTAGAAAATGACTTGCATATTGATCTGTTTCTCACCCACACCTATCATATCACTTCTGAAGACTTGGATTAAACCACTGGTGTCATATGTGAAAGTGAAAGTGTAGATTTATAGTAGAAAATGACTTGCATATTGATCTGTCTCTCACCCACACCTATCATATCACTTCTGAAGACATGGATTAAACCACTGGAGTCATATGTGCAAGTGAAAGTGTAGATTTATAGTAGAAAATGACTTGCATATTGATCTGTCTCTCACCCACACCTATCATATCACTTCTGAAGACTTGGATTAAACCACTGGAGTCATATGTGAAAGTGAAAGTGTAGATTTATAGTAGAAAATGACTTGCATATTGATCTGTCTCTCACCCACACCTATCATATCACTTCTGAAGACATGGATTAAACCACTGGAGTCATATGTGAAAGTGAAAGTGTAGATTTATAGTAGATAATGACTTGCATATTGATCTGTCTCTCACCCACACCTATCATATCACTTCTGAAGACATGGATTAAACCACTGGAGTCATATGTGAAAGTGAAAGTGTAGATTTATAGTAGAAAATGACTTACATATTGATCTGTTTCTCACCCACACCTATCATATCACTTCTGAAGACATGGATTAAACCACTGGAGTCATATGTGAAACTGAAAGTGTAGATTTATAGTAGAAAATAACTTGCATATTGATCCGTTTCTCACCCACACCTATCAGATCACTTCTGAAGACATGGATTAAACCACTGGAGTTGTATGGATTACTTTCATGCTGCCTTTATGTGCTTTTTGGAGCTTAAACGTTCTGGTCACCATTCACTTGCAGTGTATGGACCTACGGAGCTGAGATATTCATCTAAAAATAAAAGATGAGAGACTGCATTTTGGGGTGAACTGTCCCTTTAATTACAAAGAGCTAAAAATCTAAAAGGAGTGAAGAAATGGGATACATACACCCAAATCCCTCCCGATGTTTTCAGATCCTGCTACTGACAACATAAGTGCAGGGTTATAATGACTTGCATCATTTCCTCATGATCCTGATACTCCGTGTTTGTTTTTAAAGTGTCTTCATGACCGGCTCTATTTACATTATGATATTGATGGATTAATACAATAAATAATCATAAGTGTCAATGGAAAATTTGTTCCCAGCTGTAAGCAGCCGTGCAGTTTATGATCACATTTATGACATTTATTTTATGTTCTTGTTTTCCACATCTTTATAATCTCAAAGATCCTCCCCAATAACCCCCAACAAAACTACAGTGAGTTAAAAGTGAATTGAGTGTGTAACATGACAGTCTAAATAAACTATTTTAAGCTTTGAAACATGGTTCCATACATCACTGATGATGAAGCTCATCTGTAGGTTTGTCTCCATCATCTGGTGACAAAATGTATCGCGAGACTAAAATCACAATATAAACCTTTATTTGAATTTGTTGTCCTTTTTGCTCACTATATCTACAGCCTTCATGTATAGGCTAAATTCGGAGAGTGTTTTCAAAAGTGCTCTGTGCAAATGATATGTTTCGGTTTTCTAGACTGAGATGATGTTTTCAGGCCTGGATTAAGTTTCAGTTGTGGCTTCCTTGTTAAGTCACAGTATCTGTATTCGTGACACTGGCCTCATTAAGTCTAAAACAGTCTAAATTTTGAATCATTTTGTCACCTGCGTCATTCCTATCATGCAGTGCATTTTAAAAACTCACTACAAATATGAAAAAATGCCAATTTCTTTAGAAATATTCCATGTGTTTCTTCATTTTATCGACATGTAAACAATCATGCTTTCTTGGGAATATCAATGTTATTAGTGGATTTTTGCAGAGATAGTGAAAATGTTTTTTTTTTTTATGAGTCATATTTGATCCACGAGTCTTTAAAGGTCGTTCTCCTCCTGATGCAGCTGTTCATGTGTGTGCGGGACATCAGTCATGTGAGTTTTTCTACAGGGGTAAATCTTGGGGTATTATCAGAGAGTTTGACCATGACCACTTCCTCTCCTTGCTCTATAAATATGGATTGAATAAGATATTGATTATTTATCATGTGTATTTTACGCACCGAACACTAGATGGACATTTAAAAAAGTCTCCGGAACTTCTGGTGAGATGACATCATCATAATAGCTTGTCATGTAAAATGATCTTTATAATGGCGGAGCACGCGGCATATATGAATATACACCGGAATATTAGTTCACACTTTATATCTTATAATATATATATATAAAGATCTGTGATTTTTCTGTGGTGTGCATGAATGTAATGGAGACTGAGAGATATTCCTCAAAAGACTGTTTCAATTTCAACATGCGTTATCAATAAAATAATATACAACATTTAAACCAAGCACAAGTTGCTTATATTCAACAAATACTCATTTTATAATATCAGTGACGATATAATCATTACTGTCACTTTTACTTTATTAAATAAGCTGTCATTTAACCCAACATGAGGGTAATTTTGTGCACAAGCCATTTTAAATAGATCGATATAAACATTGAAACCACCTTTTTCCACAAATAGCCACTAGATGGTGCCATAAACATGTGAAACTTACATACTATAGGTTGATTGGCTCGTCGGTTTGAACAAAGAGTGAAAGGAGCCATCAAACGTTGTGTATCATATCAGACACTCACGGCTTTAAAGGGTTAATAGCATCATCCTCCAGGAAGTGGCTTAATATTGGTGGGAAAATGACAGCACAAAAGTCACTAAGTGATGATAGTAATGGATTTGATGAATTCTCAATTTTTTTTAGATATTCGTTGGTTCGTCTCACTATAAAACATTTCATTCTGTTTGATAAAATGACACGAGTCAGTACGATAATAAACATTAAAAAATACACAATATCTAAATGAACTTTCAGGTTGAGACTCTGATGCAAATTGTCAATCATTCACTGAGCAATTTTTTCCATCCTGTTCTATTTCTTGCCATTATGTAAATAATCAAGTAAGTTATAACTAATAAAGTTGAAGTGCCTGAGCTTGAACAGAACATATTTCTGAAATCCTGCTATTCCCTTTAGGAAAATAGTTCACAAGAAGAGTTCAAAAAAGTACTACATAACAGCAATGACCCTCCTGTTACTACAGTGTGTGTTTGACTCTAGGTGACACCTGCATGAGTCACATGACCCAGTGTGTCATATTTAATGAGGTCAGTTAGCAGCTGTCATCAGGTGAAGGAAAGTCCCGCTGTGGCTCCAGAGTTTCACCCGCGGCCCGTCTCTTCCTGGCAGGTCTGGCGAGCATCACAGGTCACCCTCGTCTTCTTTCACCTGGACACACACAGTCAACAGTTAAAGTTACACGGTAGTAAATAAATTAAAAATGCCCTCGAAGGAGAAAAAAACACAGCAGTCACAAGAAACCGAAGAGGACGACGATGACGGTGAGGAGAAGAAATCAAAGTCGAGACGGAAAGCCAAGATCAGCGTGACAGATTGTGGCAGTAAAAAGAAGAAACAGAAATCCAACGAGGACACAGAGTCAGTCAGCGATGCGCCTGATGTGAGAAAGAGTGACCGGAGAGAGAAGAAGAAGAAGAAGAAGAAGAGCTCTAAACAGAAAGATGAAGAGGAAGTGAACAGCAGCAGTGAAGATGAAGGTGACAGAAGCAAGAAGGGACGTAAAAGCCTTCCAGATGTCGTTCAAGTGACGCCTGACGCTAAAAAGAGCAGCAAAAGGAGGTCACGGGAGAAAGAGCCTGACGAGAACATCATGGGATCCAAAGACAAGAAGTCTAAAGAGGAGGGGAAAAAAAAGAAGAAAGCTGAGAAAGAGGAATCAGAGCAGGAGGAAAATGATGACTCGCAGAAGAAGAAGAAGAAGAAATCCAAGAAAGGGGCGACTGAAAGCGATGATGAAGGGAAGAAAGGAAAAGGGAAGAAGAAGAAATCAAAAATTGTTGATTATGCGGAGATCTATGAGAATGAACTGAAAAACTATGAGCATGAAAAAGTGGAGAACTATGAGGATGAATACCACAAGAAGAAAGGTAAACACCTCAAATGCTCTCTAAACACTCTTTTAGCACTTAAACCCTATAAAATCAGCAAAGCTTCTCAAAACCAGAATCTAATAGTATTTCACTTCTTAGACACTTTAAATCAAAACTCTCTTTTAACGTCTCAAATATTAAAACAGCTAAAACACTTTTCAAACACTCACAATTCCTCACTTTTTAAACACCTGAAACTTTCAGTTTCTTAAACTCTACAAACACTCTTAAACATTTCCAAAATACTTTATAAAAGACACTTTAACTTCATCACCCTTTAAAGTGAAACTCTTTAAACACCTCAAATATTGTAAAAAAGAATACCGTTAAACTTTGCAAAATACTTTAAACACCACAAAAAATGTAATACAAAAATAATAATTTATCACTCTTTAGACTATCAGAACACTTTAAACACCTCAAATGTTGTCATAATATGATCTTTAAACATTTAAAAAACACTTTAACCACAAACACTTAATTCATCACTCTTTAAACTAGTGGAACACTTTAAACACCACAAATGTTGTCATAATACAATCTTTAAACATTTAAAAAACACATTAAACACCACATACACTTAATTCATCACTCTTTAAACTATCAGAACACTTTAAACACCACAAATGTTGTCATAATACGATCTTTAAACATTTAAAAAACACATTAAACACCACAAACACTTAATTTATCACTCTGTATAATAGTGGAACACTTTAAACACCTCAAATGTTGTCATAATACGAACTTTAAACATTTAAAAAAACACATTAAACACAACAAACACTTAATTTATCACTCTGTATAATAGTGGAACACTTTAAACACCACAAATGTTGTCATAATACGATCTTTAAACATTTAAAAAACACATTAAACACCACAAACACTTAATTTATCACTCTGTATAATAGTAGAACACTTTAAACACCACAAATGTTGTCATAATACGATCTTTAAACATTTAAAAAAACACATTAAACACCACACACACTTAATTTATCACTCTGTATAATAGTGGAACACTTTAAACATCTCAAATGTTGTCATAATACGAACTTTAAACATTTAAAAAAACACATTAAACACCACAAACACTTAATTTATCACTCTGTATAATAGTGGAACACTTTAAACACCACAAATGTTGTCATAATACGATCTTTAAACATTTAAAAAACACATTAAACACCACAAACACTTAATTTATCACTCTGTATAATAGTAGAACACTTTAAACACCACAAATGTTGTCATAATACGATCTTTAAACATTTAAAAAAACACATTAAACACCACACACACTTAATTTATCACTCTGTATAATAGTGGAACACTTTAAACACCACAAATGTTGTCATAATATGAACTTTAAACATTTAAAAAACACATTAAACACCACAAACACTTAATTTATCACTCTGTATAATAGTGGAACACTTTAAACACCACAAATGTTGTCATAATACGATCTTTAAACATTTAAAAAACACATTAAACACCTAATTTATCACTCTGTATAATAGTGGAACACTTTAAACACCACAAATGTTGTCATAATATGAACTTTTAAACATTCCAAAAACACATTAAACACCACAAACACTTAATTTATCACTCTTTAAACTAGTGGAACACTTTAAACACCACAAATGTTGTCATAATACGATCTTTAAACATTTTAAAAACACTTTAAAACCACAAACACTTAATTCATCACTCTTTAAACTATCAGAACACTTTAAACACCACAAATGTTGCAAAAATACAATCTTTAAACATTTCAAATACACTTTAAAACCACAAACACTTAATTTATCACTCTTTAAACTAGCAGAATGCTTTAAACACCACAAATATTATTATAATATTAACTTTAAACATTCCAAAAACACTTTAAACACTACAAACACTTAATTTATCACTCTTTAAACAATTGGAACGCTTTAAACACCACAAATGTTGCAAAAATACAATCTTTAAACATTTCAAAAACACTTTAAACACTACAAACACTTAATTCATCACTCTTTAAACTATCAGAACACTTTAAACACCACAAATGTTGCAAAAATACCATCTTTAAACATTTCAAATACACTTTAAAACCACAAACACTTAATTTATCACTCTATAAACTAGCAGAATGCTTTAAACACCTCAAATGTTATTATAATATTAACTTTAAACATTCCAAAAACACTTTAAACACTACAAACACTTAATTTATCACTCTTTAAACTATCAAAACACTTTAAACACCACAACTGTTGCAAAAATACAATCTTTAAACATTCCAAATACACTTTAAACACTACAAACACTTAATTCATCACTCTTTAAACTATCAGAACACTTTAAACACTACAAACACTTAATTCATCACTCTTTAAACTATCAGAACACTTTAAACACCACAAATGTTGCAAAAATACAATCTTTAAACATTTCAAATACACTTTAAAACCAAAAACACTTAATTTATCACTCTATAAACTAGCAGAATGCTTTAAACACCACAAATGTTATTATAATATTAACTTTAAACATTCCAAAAACACTTTAAACACTACAAACACTTAATTTATCACTCTTTAAACTATCAGAACACTTTAAACACCACAACTGTTGCAAAAATACAATCTTTAAACATTCCAAATACACTTTAAACACTACAAACACTTAATTCATCACTCTTTAAACTATCAGAACACTTTAAACACTACAAACACTTAATTCATCACTCTTTAAACTATCAGAACACTTTAAACACCACAAATGTTGCAAAAATACAATCTTTAAACATTTCAAATACACTTTAAAACCACAAACACTTAATTTATCACTCTTTAAACTATCAGAACACTTTAAACACTACAAATGTTGCAAAAATACAATCTTTAAACATTTAAAATACACTTTAAAACCACAAACACTTAATTCATCACTCTTTAAACTATCAGAACACTTTAAACACTACAAATGTTGCAAAAATACAATCTTTAAACATTTCAAATACACTTTAAAACCACAAACACTTAATTCATCACTCTTTAAACTATCAGAACACTTTAAACACTACAAACACTTAATTCATCACTCTTTAAACTATCAGAACACTTTAAACACCACAAATGTTGCAAAAATACAATCTTTAAACATTTCAAATACACTTTAAAACCAAAAACACTTAATTTATCACTCTATAAACTAGCAGAATGCTTTAAACACCACAAATGTTATTATAATATTAACTTTAAACATTCCAAAAACACTTTAAACACTACAAACACTTAATTTATCACTCTTTAAACTATCAGAACACTTTAAACACCACAACTGTTGCAAAAATACAATCTTTAAACATTCCAAATACACTTTAAACACTACAAACACTTAATTCATCACTCTTTAAACTATCAGAACACTTTAAACACTACAAACACTTAATTCATCACTCTTTAAACTATCAGAACACTTTAAACACCACAAATGTTGCAAAAATACAATCTTTAAACATTTCAAATACACTTTAAAACCACAAACACTTAATTTATCACTCTTTAAACTAGCAGAACGCTTTAAACACCTCAAATGTTATTATAATATTAACTTTAAACATTCCAAAAACACTTTAAACACTACAAACACTTAATTCATCACTCTTTAAACAATCAGAACACTTTAAACACCTCAAATGTTATTATAATATTAACTTTAAACATTCCAAAAACACTTTAAACACCACAAACACTTAATTCATCACTCTTTAAACTAGCAGAACGCTTTAAACACCTCAAATGTTATTATAATATTAACTTTAAACATTCCAAAAACACTTTAAACACCACAAACACTTAATTCATCACTCTTTAAACTAGCAGAACGCTTTAAACACCTCAAATGTTATTATAATATTAACTTTAAACATTCCAAAAACACTTTAAACACCACAAACACTTAATTCATCACTCTTTAAACTATCAGAACACTTTAAACACCTCAAATGTTGTCATAATACGATCTTTAAACATTCCAAAAACACTTTAAAAGCACAAACACTTAATTCATCACTCTTTAAACTATCAGAACACTTTAAACACCTCAAATGTTGTCATAATACGATCTTTAAACATTTCAAATACACTTTAAAACCACAAACACTTAATTTATCACTCTTTAAACTAGCAGAATGCTTTAAACACCACAAATATTATTATAATATTAACTTTAAACATTCCAAAAACACTTTAAACACTACAAACACTTAATTTATCACTCTTTAAACAATTGGAACACTTTAAACACCTCAAATGTTGTCATAATACGAACTTTAAACATTTAAAAAAACACATTAAACACCACAAACACTTAATTTATCACTCTGTATAATAGTGGAACACTTTAAACACCACAAATGTTGTCATAATACGATCTTTAAACATTTAAAAAACACATTAAACACCACAAACACTTAATTTATCACTCTGTATAATAGTAGAACACTTTAAACACCACAAATGTTGTCATAATACGATCTTTAAACATTTAAAAAAACACATTAAACACCACACACACTTAATTTATCACTCTGTATAATAGTGGAACACTTTAAACACCACAAATGTTGTCATAATATGAACTTTAAACATTTAAAAAACACATTAAACACCACAAACACTTAATTTATCACTCTGTATAATAGTGGAACACTTTAAACACCACAAATGTTGTCATAATACGATCTTTAAACATTTAAAAAACACATTAAACACCTAATTTATCACTCTGTATAATAGTGGAACACTTTAAACACCACAAATGTTGTCATAATATGAACTTTTAAACATTCCAAAAACACATTAAACACCACAAACACTTAATTTATCACTCTTTAAACTAGTGGAACACTTTAAACACCACAAATGTTGTCATAATATGATCTTTAAACATTTTAAAAACACTTTAAAACCACAAACACTTAATTCATCACTCTTTAAACTATCAGAACACTTTAAACACCACAAATGTTGCAAAAATACAATCTTTAAACATTTCAAATACACTTTAAAACCACAAACACTTAATTTATCACTCTTTAAACTAGCAGAATGCTTTAAACACCACAAATATTATTATAATATTAACTTTAAACATTCCAAAAACACTTTAAACACTACAAACACTTAATTTATCACTCTTTAAACAATTGGAACGCTTTAAACACCACAAATGTTGCAAAAATACAATCTTTAAACATTTCAAAAACACTTTAAACACTACAAACACTTAATTCATCACTCTTTAAACTATCAGAACACTTTAAACACCACAAATGTTGCAAAAATACCATCTTTAAACATTTCAAATACACTTTAAAACCACAAACACTTAATTTATCACTCTATAAACTAGCAGAATGCTTTAAACACCACAAATGTTATTATAATATTAACTTTAAACATTCCAAAAACACTTTAAACACTACAAACACTTAATTTATCACTCTTTAAACTATCAGAACACTTTAAACACCACAACTGTTGCAAAAATACAATCTTTAAACATTCCAAATACACTTTAAACACTACAAACACTTAATTCATCACTCTTTAAACTATCAGAACACTTTAAACACTACAAACACTTAATTCATCACTCTTTAAACAATCAGAACACTTTAAACACCTCAAATGTTATTATAATATTAACTTTAAACATTCCAAAAACACTTTAAACACCACAAACACTTAATTCATCACTCTTTAAACTAGCAGAACGCTTTAAACACCTCAAATGTTATTATAATATTAACTTTAAACATTCCAAAAACACTTTAAACACCACAAACACTTAATTCATCACTCTTTAAACTAGCAGAACGCTTTAAACACCTCAAATGTTATTATAATATTAACTTTAAACATTCCAAAAACACTTTAAACACCACAAACACTTAATTCATCACTCTTTAAACTATCAGAACACTTTAAACACCTCAAATGTTGTCATAATACGATCTTTAAACATTCCAAAAACACTTTAAAAGCACAAACACTTAATTCATCACTCTTTAAACTATCAGAACACTTTAAACACCTCAAATGTTGTCATAATACGATCTTTAAACATTTCAAATACACTTTAAAACCACAAACACTTAATTTATCACTCTTTAAACTAGCAGAATGCTTTAAACACCACAAATATTATTATAATATTAACTTTAAACATTCCAAAAACACTTTAAACACTACAAACACTTAATTTATCACTCTTTAAACAATTGGAACACTTTAAACACCTCAAATGTTGTCATAATACGAACTTTAAACATTTAAAAAAACACATTAAACACCACAAACACTTAATTTATCACTCTGTATAATAGTGGAACACTTTAAACACCACAAATGTTGTCATAATACGATCTTTAAACATTTAAAAAACACATTAAACACCACAAACACTTAATTTATCACTCTGTATAATAGTAGAACACTTTAAACACCACAAATGTTGTCATAATACGATCTTTAAACATTTAAAAAAACACATTAAACACCACACACACTTAATTTATCACTCTGTATAATAGTGGAACACTTTAAACACCACAAATGTTGTCATAATATGAACTTTAAACATTTAAAAAACACATTAAACACCACAAACACTTAATTTATCACTCTTTAAACTATCAGAACACTTTAAACACCACAACTGTTGCAAAAATACAATCTTTAAACATTCCAAATACACTTTAAACACTACAAACACTTAATTCATCACTCTTTAAACTATCAGAACACTTTAAACACTACAAACACTTAATTCATCACTCTTTAAACAATCAGAACACTTTAAACACCTCAAATGTTATTATAATATTAACTTTAAACATTCCAAAAACACTTTAAACACCACAAACACTTAATTCATCACTCTTTAAACTAGCAGAACGCTTTAAACACCTCAAATGTTATTATAATATTAACTTTAAACATTCCAAAAACACTTTAAACACCACAAACACTTAATTCATCACTCTTTAAACTAGCAGAACGCTTTAAACACCTCAAATGTTATTATAATATTAACTTTAAACATTCCAAAAACACTTTAAACACCACAAACACTTAATTCATCACTCTTTAAACTATCAGAACACTTTAAACACCTCAAATGTTGTCATAATACGATCTTTAAACATTCCAAAAACACTTTAAAAGCACAAACACTTAATTCATCACTCTTTAAACTATCAGAACACTTTAAACACCTCAAATGTTGTCATAATACGATCTTTAAACATTTCAAATACACTTTAAAACCACAAACACTTAATTTATCACTCTTTAAACTAGCAGAATGCTTTAAACACCACAAATATTATTATAATATTAACTTTAAACATTCCAAAAACACTTTAAACACTACAAACACTTAATTTATCACTCTTTAAACAATTGGAACACTTTAAACACCTCAAATGTTGTCATAATACGAACTTTAAACATTTAAAAAAACACATTAAACACCACAAACACTTAATTTATCACTCTGTATAATAGTGGAACACTTTAAACACCACAAATGTTGTCATAATACGATCTTTAAACATTTAAAAAACACATTAAACACCACAAACACTTAATTTATCACTCTGTATAATAGTAGAACACTTTAAACACCACAAATGTTGTCATAATACGATCTTTAAACATTTAAAAAAACACATTAAACACCACACACACTTAATTTATCACTCTGTATAATAGTGGAACACTTTAAACACCACAAATGTTGTCATAATATGAACTTTAAACATTTAAAAAACACATTAAACACCACAAACACTTAATTTATCACTCTGTATAATAGTGGAACACTTTAAACACCACAAATGTTGTCATAATACGATCTTTAAACATTTAAAAAACACATTAAACACCTAATTTATCACTCTGTATAATAGTGGAACACTTTAAACACCACAAATGTTGTCATAATATGAACTTTTAAACATTCCAAAAACACATTAAACACCACAAACACTTAATTTATCACTCTTTAAACTAGTGGAACACTTTAAACACCACAAATGTTGTCATAATACGATCTTTAAACATTTTAAAAACACTTTAAAACCACAAACACTTAATTCATCACTCTTTAAACTATCAGAACACTTTAAACACCACAAATGTTGCAAAAATACAATCTTTAAACATTTCAAATACACTTTAAAACCACAAACACTTAATTTATCACTCTTTAAACTAGCAGAATGCTTTAAACACCACAAATATTATTATAATATTAACTTTAAACATTCCAAAAACACTTTAAACACTACAAACACTTAATTTATCACTCTTTAAACAATTGGAACGCTTTAAACACCACAAATGTTGCAAAAATACAATCTTTAAACATTTCAAAAACACTTTAAACACTACAAACACTTAATTCATCACTCTTTAAACTATCAGAACACTTTAAACACCACAAATGTTGCAAAAATACCATCTTTAAACATTTCAAATACACTTTAAAACCACAAACACTTAATTTATCACTCTATAAACTAGCAGAATGCTTTAAACACCTCAAATGTTATTATAATATTAACTTTAAACATTCCAAAAACACTTTAAACACTACAAACACTTAATTTATCACTCTTTAAACTATCAAAACACTTTAAACACCACAACTGTTGCAAAAATACAATCTTTAAACATTCCAAATACACTTTAAACACTACAAACACTTAATTCATCACTCTTTAAACTATCAGAACACTTTAAACACTACAAACACTTAATTCATCACTCTTTAAACTATCAGAACACTTTAAACACCACAAATGTTGCAAAAATACAATCTTTAAACATTTCAAATACACTTTAAAACCACAAACACTTAATTTATCACTCTTTAAACTATCAGAACACTTTAAACACTACAAATGTTGCAAAAATACAATCTTTAAACATTTCAAATACACTTTAAAACCACAAACACTTAATTCATCACTCTTTAAACTATCAGAACACTTTAAACACTACAAATGTTGCAAAAATACAATCTTTAAACATTTCAAATACACTTTAAAACCACAAACACTTAATTCATCACTCTTTAAACTATCAGAACACTTTAAACACTACAAACACTTAATTCATCACTCTTTAAACTATCAGAACACTTTAAACACCACAAATGTTGCAAAAATACAATCTTTAAACATTTCAAATACACTTTAAAACCAAAAACACTTAATTTATCACTCTATAAACTAGCAGAATGCTTTAAACACCACAAATGTTATTATAATATTAACTTTAAACATTCCAAAAACACTTTAAACACTACAAACACTTAATTTATCACTCTTTAAACTATCAGAACACTTTAAACACCACAACTGTTGCAAAAATACAATCTTTAAACATTCCAAATACACTTTAAACACTACAAACACTTAATTCATCACTCTTTAAACTATCAGAACACTTTAAACACTACAAACACTTAATTCATCACTCTTTAAACTATCAGAACACTTTAAACACCACAAATGTTGCAAAAATACAATCTTTAAACATTTCAAATACACTTTAAAACCACAAACACTTAATTTATCACTCTTTAAACTAGCAGAACGCTTTAAACACCTCAAATGTTATTATAATATTAACTTTAAACATTCCAAAAACACTTTAAACACTACAAACACTTAATTCATCACTCTTTAAACAATCAGAACACTTTAAACACCTCAAATGTTATTATAATATTAACTTTAAACATTCCAAAAACACTTTAAACACCACAAACACTTAATTCATCACTCTTTAAACTAGCAGAACGCTTTAAACACCTCAAATGTTATTATAATATTAACTTTAAACATTCCAAAAACACTTTAAACACCACAAACACTTAATTCATCACTCTTTAAACTAGCAGAACGCTTTAAACACCTCAAATGTTATTATAATATTAACTTTAAACATTCCAAAAACACTTTAAACACCACAAACACTTAATTCATCACTCTTTAAACTATCAGAACACTTTAAACACCTCAAATGTTGTCATAATACGATCTTTAAACATTCCAAAAACACTTTAAAAGCACAAACACTTAATTCATCACTCTTTAAACTATCAGAACACTTTAAACACCTCAAATGTTGTCATAATACGATCTTTAAACATTTCAAATACACTTTAAAACCACAAACACTTAATTTATCACTCTTTAAACTAGCAGAACGCTTTAAACACCTCAAATGTTATTATAATATTAACTTTAAACATTCCAAAAACACTTTAAACACTACAAACACTTAATTCATCACTCTTTAAACTATCAGAACACTTTAAACACCTCAAATGTTGTCATAATACGATCTTTAAACATTTCAAATACACTTTAAAACCACAAACACTTAATTTATCACTCTTTAAACTAGCAGAATGCTTTACACACCACAAATGTTGCAAAAATACAATCTTTAAACATTTCAAATACACTTTAAAACCACAAACACTTAATTTATCACTCTTTAAACTATCAGAACACTTTAAACACTACAAATGTTGCAAAAATACAATCTTTAAACATTTCAAATACACTTTAAAACCACAAACACTTAATTCATCACTCTTTAAACTATCAGAACACTTTACACACTACAAATGTTGCAAAAATACAATCTTTAAACATTTCAAATACACTTTAAAACCACAAACACTTAATTCATCACTCTTTAAACTATCAGAACACTTTAAACACTACAAACACTTAATTCATCACTCTTTAAACTATCAGAACACTTTAAACACCACAAATGTTGCAAAAATACAATCTTTAAACATTTCAAATACACTTTAAAACCACAAACACTTAATTCATCACTCTTTAAACTATCAGAACACTTTAAACACTACAAACACTTAATTCATCACTCTTTAAACTATCAGAACACTTTAAACACTACAAACACTTAATTCATCACTCTTTAAACTATCAGAACACTTTAAACACTTCAAATGTTGTCATAATACTATCTTTAAACATTTCAAATACACTTTAAAACCACAAACACTTAATTTATCACTCTTTAAACTAGCAGAACGCTTTAAACACCTCAAATGTTATTATAATATTAACTTTAAACATTCCAAAAACACTTTAAACACTACAAACACTTAATTCATCACACTTTAAACTATCAGAACACTTTAAACTCCTCAAATGTTGTCATAATACGATCTTTAAACATTTCAAATACACTTTAAAACCACAAACACTTAATTTATCACTCTGTATAATAGCAGAACGCTTTAAACACCTCAAATGTTATTATAATATTAACTTTAAACATTCCAAAAACACTTTAAACACTACAAACACTTAATTCATCACTCTTTAAACTATCAGAACACTTTAAACACCTCAAATGTTGTCATAATACGATCTTTAAACATTTCAAATACACTTTAAAACCACAAACACTTAATTTATCACTCTTTAAACTAGCAGAACGCTTTAAACACCTCAAATGTTATTATAATATTAACTTTAAACATTCCAAAAACACTTTAAACACCACAAACACTTAATTCATCACTCTTTAAACTATCAGAACACTTTAAACACCTCAAATGTTGTCATAATACGATCTTTAAACATTCCAAAAACACTTTAAACACCACAAACACTTAATTCATCACTCTTTAAACTATCAGAACACTTTAAACAGCTAAAGCCCTTATTAAACACACCAAAATTTCTGTTCTTTAAGATTGTGTTACTGCTAGGATTTAGTTTTGATTCTGATGTTGTATGTCAGGACTTCAAGGCATGATGATTATTATAAATTTTTTTTGTGTCTCAAATTGTGTTTAAACTTGCAATTTGGGCCTGAGAAAAGTTTTATTGTTTGTCAGTGTGTTTGATCCTCCGTATGTGTTATTCACATTGAAGTGAGCGGATGTGATCTCAGCATATGGCAGCTCTGCCAAACGATGCTTCTGCTATGGAATCTCCTCATAAATAATGCACAAGATCTCTTTCTAGTTCATTCTGTGCCTAATCCAATGACAGCAGCTTTCTCACTGCCGCTCTGCAGTGTATGAGGTGGTGACCATCACTGGAGATGTGAATGGAGCGGGCACAGATGCCAATATCTTCATCACACTCTTTGGAGAATATGGCATCACACCCAAGTTGCATCTTGCCAGCAAGTGAGTCCGTGTGACAGGTTTTACTGGCCTCACATGTGATTACTGACCTGAAACTGCTTCATAAATGTCTTTGTTAATAATTAATGAATTTCCTCTTCTGGTTACCTGGGCCCAGTTGCAAAAAACACCTTAAGTTAGGAAATCCTTGACTTAATTATAATTGAAAAAGTTTTCCAATAAGGGTTTTCTTAGCTTAAGGGTTTCTTGCAACCGTAACCTGCCAGGAAGTGTTCAATTGATGTTTAGCCCTTAAAACTTTCATTTGAATAAATAGTAAGTCTATTTTTGTTCTGTCTTTTCCACAGCACAGAGAAGAGGTATTTGCGTTTGTTTCCTTTAAATAATGAAGGGAATATAACACTGATTTTTGTGATGTTTTTAGTGAATATGCTGACATGCGCACATGATATTCTAGAACTTTTCATCAAGGACCAATGTGTTTGCATAATTCATTATTTTATAAACAGCTATGGAAGTTACGTTGCTCATAATCAATCCAAAAAAATCCAACATTTTAGAGCCATACATTTTTAAAAACTCTATAGAATTAGAAGTGCATGTCACAGGCATCTGACCTACAAACACTGGCATAAGGATAATTCAAGTGCTTAAAGATGCATGGAAAGGATTGTAATAAATTCATCAGGAACTGCATTGGTCCTCATGATGAACGGCTACAATATGCATGTGCTGTACATCATCCTGATGAACTTGGTGTGAATAAAACTGGCTCAGTGTTTAATGGAAATGTATAGCATTGTGCTGGAGCTCATTCTCTTTTTGAAAGACTACAGCACTTTACTATTCTGTTTCACGACACACATCATTCAAATGACTATTCAAGTTAATGTTACATGGCATCGTAGCAACACAGAACTAATCTAATCATTTGAATATCTGAGCAAAATTACAGAATATGTGTGTTTATTATATTATTACAGCAAATGCATGGTATATTTGGCTGCTAGAAATCATGTATTTTCTGAAAATCTGTTGTAAAATCTAATTGTTAGTCTTTTTAAGGAAACCAAGGGCATGAAAGGTTAAGTATTTTCTTCTTAACCTCTTCAAAGGGCATTTTTGGGCTGCCGCCTGCAATTTTTCACACTTAAGTATAAAAGCTCACCATTTACACATAATTTCAACTAATTGCAAAATATAGCTCTCATTTTTCAGAAAACTCTCCTAAAAGTAATAATAATAAAAAATATCTTATTCATAAAACATATATATATAGATATTTTTATTTCTATCACATTCCATCCCAATACACAGATGTGAACTGTAGGTGGCGCTCTAACACATTCCATCACAATACACAGATGTGAACTGTAGGTGGCGCTCTAACACATTCATCACAATACACAGATGTGAACTGTAGTTGGCGCTCTAACACACTCCATCACAATACACAGATGTGAACTGTAGGTGGCGCTCTAACACATTCCATCACAATATACAGATGTGAACTGTAGGTGGCGCTCTAGCACATTCCATCACAATACACAGATGTGAACTGTAGGTGGCGCTCTAACACATTCATCACAATACACAGATGTGAACTGTAGGTGACGCTCTAACACATTCCATCACAATACACAGATGTGAACTGTAGGTGGTGCTCTAACACATTCCATCACAATACACAGATGTGAACTGTAGGTGGCGCTCTAACGCATTCCATCACAATACACAGATGTGAACTGTAGGTGGCGCTCTAACACATTCCATCACAATACACAGATGTGAACTGTAGATGGCGCTCTAACACATTCCATCACAATACACAGATGTGAACTGTAGATGGCGCTCTAACGCATTCCATCACAATACACAGATGTGAACTGTAGATGGCGCTCTAACGCATTCCATCACAATACACAGATGTGAACTGTAGGTGGCGCTCTAACACATTCCATCACAATATACAGATGTGAACTGTAGGTGGCGCTCTAACACATTCCATCACAATATACAGATGTGAACTGTAGGTGGCGCTCTAACACATTCCATCACAATATACAGATGTGAACTGTAGGTGGCGCTCTAACACATTCCATCACAATACACAGATGTGAACTGTAGGTGGAGCTCTAACACATTCCATCACAATACACAGATGTGAACTGTAGGTGGCGCTCTAACACATTCCATCCCAATACACAGATGTGAACTGTAGGTGGAGCTCTAACACATTCCATCACAATACACAGATGTGAACTGTAGGTGGCGCTCTAACACATTCCATCACAATACACAGATGTGAACTGTAGGGGGCGCTCTAACACATTCCATCACAATACACAGATGTGAACTGTAGGTGGAGCTCTAACGCGTTCCATCACAATACACAGATGTGAACTGTAGGTGGCGCGCTAACGCATTTGACCCCTCACAGATGTGCTCGTCCATAGACATTCAGTCTAATGTTCAGTTCAAGCAACACCCTCATTATTTCATTGAATATCTCGGCCTCTGAGTGGACTACAAGCTCAAACTAGGTGTCATTAGAAAGCTGAGATCCTCCCCGTTGCAATGACTATATATCATTAATAGTTGATAACTTATATTTCTGATGATTTGTTTAGCATGCTTTTCCTGCTGCACTGCATATTTTGTACTGGACATCTAAGATATAACATTGGATTATTCACACAAACACGCTCATAGACAAGTAAACAATGGCTAATTGTTTAGATAAATGCCTAAGGTAAGAGCAGATATGATCAATTACAGCAGCAGCGATAGGCCCATAATTGATACATTTGTATTTGAATATCAAATTTCACATTGTATTCTTTTAAAAATCATTCGAACTGTGGTGTTAGTGCAACAAAATGTCACTGTCACATTCCTGAGAATGAGAGCTTTAATTTGATATATTATTTGTCTATTTAAAGGGATAAATCACCCTCATGCCATCCCAGATTTGTATAAAAATATCCCAGCTCAGCCGGTCCTTAGAATGGGAGTGGATGGTGATTAGATATTCGTAGGTCCAAAAAGCACAGATAGTCAGCATTAAAGTAATCCATCATATCTCCAGCGGTGGCATTAATGTCTTCTAAAGCAAACCGATCAGATTGTGTGCGAAAAAGAACGATATTTAAGCACTTTTTAACTATATTAGATCTCTTCAAGTCAGGCGTTGACGAATGGCCGAATTTACCCGAATGTTCCTGTGACATAAGCGCGATGGCTCGTGAACTGATGCGTGACAGACACACAATCAATGAGTTGAAGGAACGTGCCAACACGTTGGGCTCACAGGAGCATTCGAGTAAATTTGGCCATTCGTCAATGCCTTATTGAAGCGATCTTTTATAGTTTATAGTTAAAAACTGCTTAAATATCGTTCTTTTTCACACACAAAGTGATCGATTCGCTTTAGAAGACATTAATGCCACCGCTGGAGATATGATCCCTCAGATGGCATGAGGGTGAGTAAATGACCAGAGAATTTTCATTTTTGGGTGAACTATTACTATTACAACTGCTGTTTGAAGGACTTTTACATTCATTTTAATATTTCTACCGCATTACCACTAGGTGGCACTTATTTGCGACTCGGATGTTTCCAGGCCTTATTTTGTTATTTTAAGTAACGTAAATGCATAAGTGATGGGTATCTCTGAAAAGGTTCGATTTTAAGCTTTCAAACAATATCACATATACCTGACTTTTTAGTATCGGGGTAATTTAACTTTTAAAGCTAAACGTTTTTTGCGATATAGCACCCCCCTTATGGACCCGCCGGCGGGTCAGCAGAGTTGAAGAGGTTACGACTCTATCACTCTGTTATAGAAGCCTACTGTATGTTTAAACTGTGTGCATTTTAGCAATATTTTGGAATAGAGATGCAATGTGAAGCCTCAGTTGCATTCCTCCTCCAAAGTTTGAATAAGTGGATTTATAATGTCATAATCTACGAGACTCACGGTCTGAAAATGATCGAATCCATATTCCCTTGAGATCTCACATGAATACAATCTGTGTATTGATCATGTGTGGTTGCTATTGAGATTTAGGGAGTGTTATTCTCTTATCTGTTAGCGTTTGCATCCTGTGTTTTCAGAAATGACAATGTGCGATGTTGTTTTCATTGACATTTATTGCAGGAATCGAACAGCGTTTGAAAAAAACAAAACCGATGTCTTCCGCATAAAAACACACAATGTTGGACCTTTAAAAAAAATTCGGTAAGATGGCAGAACTTATCACTTTAACTGTCAGGTCAGTAACTTTTAAAATAAATATGATAAATAATCTATAAATAATATATCACCACTATCTGTCTGACTTGATCCTGTCAGGATTGAACATGATAATACGGGACTGAACGCCAGCTGGTTTCTGGACCGGGTCATCGTCACAGACATGAACAGGCCACATTTACGTTTCTATTTCGCTTGCAACAATTGGCTGAGCAGAAACGAGGGCGACGGCCTATTTGTTCGCGACCTCCTCGGCACTGTCGACCCCATGGACATGCCCAAATGTGAGAGACTCCTGGAGTTTGATTTGACCTAAGACCTAAAAAGCTAAAATTTTAAATGGGTCAATTTGACCCGAAACTGCATTCAAGATGGTTTCCATTTAATATCTGCTCTGTTTTTGTTCTAAATTGTTCTATATAATTGTTTGCTTTTACATTGCGTTTTTAAATGCGATATTGTCCTTTTTTGTTGTTGTTGCAGATAATAAATACGTTGTGAGTGTTTTCACGGCAGATGTGAAAGGCAGTGGGACAGACGCTGATGTCTTCCTCAATATATTTGGGGAAAATGGTGATACAGGTAACCAGGATGTTGGTAATGTCCTGTTTAAGTGTTACATTCTCCGTTATATCTTTAAATGCACACTAATATGCTGATAGCTATCAAAAATCAAACGTATTCAAAAAATCTAACATTAACCCAAACCTTAACATAAGCAATCATAAGTCATAAGCGCTAAGTCAATGGGTGTGGCCATGAAATGTTGGTATTTTTGTACAAGCACGCACTAATTCTAGGTGCACGTGGGGTTGGCGAAAATGCCCGTGCAATGCGCAAAAAGGCGTAAACCAAGTGCCATTTAATTCTGAGGTTAAAACTGTTCCAAGCCACTTTCTCCTTCCTAGTGAGCTTCTTGGGGAATTCATTGCACTCCAGAATCTTCTTTATCTGTGGTCCGATGAAGACACCGGCTTTGACCTTTGCCTCAGATATTTTAGGGAAGAAGTTTTAAAGGTACTTGAAGGCTGTTGACTCTTTATCTAAAGCTCTGACCAATTGTTTCATAATGCCCAATTTGATGTGCAGTGGTGGCATCAGCACCTTCCGGGGGTCCATCAGTGGTTCCCACTTGACATTATTCCTCCCCATGGAGAACTCGGTCCACTGTGGCCAGTCCCACCTGTGGTAGTGCATCTTGTTGTCCAAAAAATCATTTGAAAAATTAACACATTTTATAACACAAAATTACAAGCAACAATTGTCCATCTTACCTTCCAGAATTGTTTTGCAGTGCCCGCAGGTGAAATTAGATGGCCAGGGTTTGTCTTGATCCCCGACAGGCATGCCGGAATATGCCTTATAGGCCTCACACACCTCAGCAGATGCTTCCATGGACTACTTTTAGCTCTTGTCTTGATAAATTGGCCGCAGACATGGCAAAATGCGTCTGCCGGATGCTTGCAGCCTTTTGATGCCATCTCAGAAAAATGCAGATATGTATCCCTGTATTTATACTACTATTTATATTACTGGAAAGTTCTAGAAGTTACTCCAAGTTCACTCAGAACTGAATCTATCTAGAATGTTTTGGAAAATAGCTACATTTGAAAATATCACTGTCCTGGTCACAAAAGCACATTTTGTGGGGACTAATAGCCATTTTCTATACTTTTGAGGCATAAGCAATTAGGAAATAACACTCACTACCCCGGAAACAAAGAAAAATAAAAAATAATAATTTGTTGCACAGTGCTCCGTGCATTATTTGCATGTGTTGCATGCATAAAATAGGCATGCAAACACATGCAAATAATAAATAATATTAAGAAAAATTTACAAAAAAATGCAAATAATGTTGAATGTGGAATTTGCATTGAGGCAGCCTGTAATTTCTTGTTATCTTAGTAATTTTCTTATAATTAGCTTCTGTTGTTTATGCATTTACAAAATTGTTATTTTTCCAATTCATCCTATATTATGTTTATAATTTTGCATACCCGAGCCTATGCAGTTTGTGCTAATACTATTACATTTTAATGAGTGGTTTTAAATACTTTTTTGGTTTAATTTTGTACAATAAAAACTATTTTGGAACCATTTTGTGTCGCCGCTTGACCAGTTGAGAAGATCTAAAGCGTCCATACACTGAGTGTGTCCTCAGTAAGACACTGAACATGATAGCACACATGGGATTACACCGCTCGCTGCTGTATTTCCTGTACAGTCTCTCGCTGCTGGGCTGTTAAGGTGCAAATGTGATCACGTTTCCTATGATCTGTTTTTTTAAATGCATTTGTACTCAAATCCTGTTGATATACCATATCAGGTGACATTGTGATTTGTTCATCTGTCCCAAAGGAGAGAGACGTTTAGACAATGATAAAAACAACTTTGAGAGAGGAACAGAAGATAAATTCACCATAGAGGCGCCAAATCTAGGAAGAGTGAGGAAAATCACAATTGGACACAATAACAAAGGCTCTTCGGCTGGATGGTTTGTAGAAAAGGTGAAACACGAGTAAAATACTCTCTTTACCTCCATAAACAAAAGACATTTTTGAAGAAACTTTAAAATATACTTTCACAATTCTGGTACTGTTTCCTCTTAATGATAACAGCTCCTTAATTAATCTTAATTGTTCTTAAAGGAATATTCTGGGTTCAGTACAATCGACAGCATTTGTGGCATAATGTCGATTACCACAAAAACTCATTCAACTCGTTCCTCCTTTTCTTTAAAATAAGCACAAATGTGTGTTCCAGTGAGACACTTCCAATGCAAGTCAATGGGGTTTAATCTGTAAACATTAAAATACTGTTTCAAAAATAATATGTGTGTTAACATTATTTTACTGTCATTAAATCACTTACCAACTGCATCTTTTACAATTTTACAGCTTCGTTGCCATGACGATGTAATGCTGTAAACCTTAAAATCGTGATTTAAACAATTTAAAGCTCAATTAATACATGAGTTATAACATAAGAATTCATGTAAGTGCTTTTATAAAGTTATAAGTGTCACATTTCTGTCTTTAAACCTCTAAAAATTGCCCCCATTGACTTGCATTGTAAGTGTCTCACTGGAACACACATTTGTGCTTTTTTAAAGAAAAGGAGGAACGAGTCTAAATAATTTTTTTGTGGTTATCAGGAACTAAAAACAGTTCAAGGAGCGAAAATTTAACCGAAAACGGGAACAAAGTCATTTTCAATTGTTCCAGAGTGAAAATTGTATTTACTTATTTATTTTTAATTTTTAGCCCCTTTTCTCCCCAATTTGGAACGCCCAATTCCCACTACTTAGTAGGTTCTCGTGGTGGCGCGGTTACTCGCCTCAATCCGGGTGGTGGAGTACAAGTTTCAGTTGCCTCCGCTTCTGTGACCATCAATCTGCGCATCTGATCATGTGACTCGTTGTGCATGACACCGCGGAGACTCACAGCACGTGGAGACTCATGCTACTCTCCACGATCCACACACAACTCACCACACACCCCATTGAGAGAACCACTAATCACCACCACGAGGAGGTTACCCCATGTGACTCTACCCTCCCTAGCAACCGGACCAATTTGGTTACCCCATGTGACTCTACCCTCCCTAGCAACCGGACCAATTTGGTTACCCCATGTGACTCTACCCTCCCTAGCAACCGGGACAATTTGGTTACCCCATGTGACTCTGCCCTCCCTAGCAACCGGCCAATTTGGTTACCCCATGTGACTCTGCCCTCCCTAGCAACTGGCCAATTTGGTTACCCCCATGTGACTCTACCCTCCCTAGCAACCGTGTCAATTTGGATACCCCCATGTGACTCTACCCTCCCTAGCAACCGGACCAATTTGGATACCCCCTTGTGACTCTACCCTCCATAGCAACCGGGACAATTTGGTAACCCCCGTGTGACTCTACACTCCCTAGCAACCGGGCCAATTTGGATACCCCCATGTGACTCTACCCTCCCTAGCAACCGGACGAATTTGGTTACCCCATGTGAATCTATCCTCCCTAGCAATCGGCCCAATTTGGTTACCCCATGTGACTCTACCCTCCCTAGCAACCGGGCCAATTTGGTTACCCCATGTGAATCTACCCTCCCTAGCAATCGGCCCAATTTGGTTACCCCATGTGAATCTACCCTCCCTAGCAACCGGGCCAATTTGGTTGTTTAGGAGACCAGGCTGGAGTCTCTCAGCTCACCCTGGATTCGAACTCATGACTCCAGGTGTGATAGTCAGCGTCAATACTCGCTGAGATACCCAGAACCCTGAAAACTGTATTTTTAAATACTGGTAACCGGTTATGACCGGTTAATTTTGTTCTGATATGTTTTTTGTGAAACCAAACACCAAAGGGTTTTGTAAACACTTCATGTTGAATCTTGAAACATGTGCTTTGATCTTGAAGGAAACAGCTGCATCAGATTTCTTTGCATAATTGTCTGTTGTGGATGTTTAATCCTGTGAATGAAGACCTTTTTAACAACTTTGTATAATTATTACATATATAGTACATGCACGGTTAATCCATATACAAGGGAAAATATAGAGGTAAAAAGTACATTTCTCAGTTGTTTCCTGGTCTTCACTAAATTATTGTTAGATATTATGTATTAATACAGATAAAGATGCAGCCAGGTTTTGATTGAGAAGCTGATTTGTAATTAAAATTATTTTAACTGTTAATTAACTGTATGCATGTTACGATTTCTCTGCTGATAAATCCACCGCAAGTGGTAATGTATGTGCAAGGTAGGGGTATGTACAGTTATTCAATTAAATCCAAGTTAATTTATATATGTACATGAGGTATGCAATTACATTAATGCACTATGGGGGAGTCCTGAGGCACTTTAATTGTTCATGTGGAAAATGGCCTGTGGGTAGAAACTGTTCTGCCTGGATGTCCTCAGAGCTCTGTAGTGCTGGCAAGAGGGCAACAGTTCAAAGAGGGGGTGGGCATGGTGTGTGGGGTCCAGGTACAGGTCTTGGAGGGTGGGCAGGGGGGCACCAATAATCCTCTCAGCAGTTCTGGCTGGCCGTTGTAGTTTCCTTCTGTCTGATTTGGTGGCTGAACCAAACCAAACAGTTATAGATGGACACCGGACAGACTCAGTGATGGCTGAGTAGAAGGAAGGCGAAGGAAATACAACCTCTGCTGAGCCTTCTTCACAATGGAGTCTATGTGGGTGTCCCACTTCTGATCCTGAGAGATGGTAGAGGCCAGGAACTTGAATGACTCCACTGCTGACACAGTTCAGGATGGTGATGGTGGAGTGCGGGGGGATTTCTCCTGATGTCCACTATCATCTCCACTGTTTTGAACTGGTGCAGCTCAAGGTGGTTGTGACCGCACCAGACAGCCAGCTGATCAACCTCCCGTCTGTATTCAGACTCGTCACTGTTGCAGATGAGGCCAATGACCAAACTTCAGGAGCTTGACAGTGGGGTCTTTTGCATTGCTGTCATTCCTACAGGGAGAAGAGTAGTGGAGAGAGAACGCATGCATGAGGAGAACCATTGCTGATCGTACAAGTGCTGGAAGTGAATTTCTCCTGTCACTATCTGCTGCCTGTCTGTCAGAAAGCTGGTGATCCACTGACAGATAGACATGGAAACAGAGAGTTAGTGTAATTTAGTCCAGAGATTAGCTGGGATGATGCTGTTGAAAGCCGAACTAAAGTCCACAAAAAGGTTCCTTGCATATGTCCTTGGTCTGTCCAGATGTGGTCTGACCTGTTTGCTTGGTAAGCAAACTGAAGGGGGTCCAGTAATGTACTTCAGGTCGGTCAAAACCAGTCTCTAAAATGGCTTCATGACCACAGACATGAACGCAACAGGCCTGTAGTCATCCTGTGATTTTGGGTTTTGTTGGGACCGGAATGATGGATCATTTGAAGCAGCAGGGAACTTCACACTGCTCCAGTGATCTATTGAAGATCTGTGTGAAGATGGAGGCCAGTTGGTCAGCACAGACTTTCATACAGGCAGGTGAAGCACCGTCTGGGCCTGAAGCTTTCCTAGTCTTTTGCTTCTGAAAGACCCGGCACACATCCTCCTCACAGATCATAAGTGCAGGTTGAGTAGCAGGAGGGGGGTTCCAGGAGGGGTTGATGTGTGAGTGAAGTGAAGATCAGAGTGGGTGTGGGGTGTGAGACATTTACATTTACATTTATGCATTTATGCATTTGACAGACGCTTTTATCCAAAGTGACTTACAGTGCAATTATTACAGGGACAATCCCCCCGGAGCAACCTGGAGTTAAGTGCCTTACTCAAGGACACAATGGTGGTGACTGTGGGGATCGAACCAGCAACCTTCTGATTACCAGTTATGTGCTTTAGCCAATTACGCCACCACCACTCCATGAGCCCAGAGACTGGGCTTTTCAAACCTGCATTAAAACACATTCAGGGTGGTGTCTTATACTTGGTGATGCTTTTTAGGCTTTTCCACACAGATGCAGGATTGTTGGCTGAAAACTGTTTTTTCAGCTTATCAGAGTAGCTTCTTTTAGCCACTGTGATTTCCTTAGTAGGTGTGTTCCTGGCCTGGTTGTACAATGTTTTATCCCCACTTATGTAAGCATCCTCTTTGGCATGATGAAGCTGTCCGAGTTTTCCTGTAAACTATGGTTTATCATTATTGAATGATAAAAATGTCCTAGTAGGGATGCACATATCCTCACAGAAACTGATATATGATGTCACAGTATCTGTGAGCTCATCCAGGTCTGTGACTGTAAAATGAATTTTGAGCTTATTTTTCCAGACCTGGTTTCTGTTGCGAGATCTGACATCACTGCATCTGGGATTTCACCCATTCCTTGGCACAGTAATGTACTTTTAAAAGCACGGTCATATTTAGTATATATTTAGTCCCTGTTGGTAATCAACAAAATGCCACAAATGCTGTCGATTGAGCTTGATTGCACTGAACATGGAATATTCTTTTAACTCAGTACTAAACAAAAACCCTGCAATTTTTGAGCAAAATATTTCCTAGTGTTATTTTTCAGTGAGTGAATGAGTCAGTAGGCCAATTACAAGCAGTCTTTTTGACCGAGAGACCAAGAGAGACTGTTTGAACGTTGAATTGTACCTTTCATTCTGTGCTGTAACACACACGAGCATGTAACAGCCGTGGTAACAGGTTTGTGAGCTAGCGAAGAGCCCGTGCTCCACCTCATATCACATCTATCAGAGCATCCGTACAGGATGAGGTCATTCACTCAAGCTCTAGTCATCTTATCCACACTGAAAGGAAACACCACACTACTCTCCTGGATTAGTTTCCTGATGAGACACACATGCAGATATGCACATAGATTGTTCACACGGACACCATCCATCACAAACATGCCACAATACTGAGCCGATACCCGTTCAGTCCAGCATATGCAGCTGTATTAATTAGTTTGCATGCTAATCATTTTATTTTCAGGTGATTGTGGATGATTTGGGAAACAAGAGTGTGTATGAGTTCCCAGTAAACCGGTGGTTTGCCATCGATGAAGATGATGGAAAAATACAGAGAGATATTTTGGTTGGAGGGAGTCAACCAACTGGTAAACATTTAGAAGTTCTCAAAGCCAAATGCAAAGTCAAATCTGTCAAGAATCAGGCTGCAGTTATGCATTATAACAATGCTTTTGCAGGTATTGTGTATAACGTTCAGGTGGTGACTGGGAATGTCAGAGGTGCTGGTACCAACTCCAAAATCCAGGCGATCATGCACGGTTCTAAAGGCATAAAGAACAGCGGGAAGATCTTCCTGGAGGGAGGAAAGTTTGAGCGCGGTCTCACCGACATCTTTAACGTGGAGCTCGCAGCTCTGCTCAGTCCTTTGAGTCGAGTGACGATCGGTCATGATAATGGAGGCGTCAGTGCCGGCTGGTACTGTGAGAAGGTGAGAGGAAAAACATTTACCTTGAATAAACGTTAAAAAACGCTTTCAAAATGATCGCCTCAAGACAACTGATCGTTTAGAAGCTAGAAAAAGGTTGTTTTTAAAGTCTACCTTTGTGTTGTAGGTGGTCGTGTTTTGTCCGTTCACTGGAATCGAGCAGACGTTCCCCTGCTCCAAATGGCTGGATGAGAATGAAGGTGATGGAATAATCGAGAGGGAACTGTACGAGATGGTCTCGCTGAGACAGAGGAGACAAAAGAGTAAGTCGTTTGATCGTGGGGTGACGATCGATGAGGTGTGAAGTTCATGACGTTAAATGCATTTCCTGCTCTTCAGAGCATCCCTGGTCTCTCTGGATCTGGACGTCAGATATTTCTGGAGCTGGAACCGACGCATCTGTCTTACTGCAGATATACGGAGAAAAGGGAAAGTCTGATGAGATGAGACTCGAAAATAAAACGGATAACTTTGAGCAGGGCCAGCTCGATAAGTTCATGGTAAGCTGTTCTATAAAACCCCCAATATTCAGATTAAAATAGGGTTTTCAGTGACTACTACTTAAACTTTTAAACACGGTCTACCCAAAGCTTGAATATATATGTTATATATGGTGTTGGGCTTAAAAACAGGCAAACTCCAGGTTTGTATTAGCCAAAAAAGTTACACTTACTGAAGGAATTTGACTTTGTGGGTTGCGCTAAAACTCGCACTCTACATACCATATCACATACATTTTACAATCTATACACAGAATATACAATATTTAACCCTTTACGCTCTTAAGGCGTTTTTAAAGATTTCCTGTTTGGATGGCAAGTGTTTGACATTATGGTAAAGAAAACGTTTTATTATTTTTAAATGATATACAGTAGATTATGATACATTCTGAGACTCTCAGTCAAAGAAAATTATGAAAAATCACAAAACAAATTTGAGCCAAAAATTTACTTGATTTTATATTTTTCTTATTTGACATTTAGCGAATTCCAGTCGGAAGTACAGAAGCCCCAACAGAGTAAAAAAAAGTGCCAATTGCAGCAGCAAAATGCTTTCGGGCTTACCCCTTCATCTGTGCTAAATTTAGCACTGATGAAGGGGTAACCCAAAAATGTTTTGCAGTTGCAATTTTTGCACTTTTTTTGCACTTTTATTCACTCTGTTGGGGCCTCTGTATAAATGAACTCATGTGAGATTTAGCCCATTTTTGAGTGCAGATTCATCATTCTGTCCCTTTGCATTTTTTTGGATCTACGCACCTGGATAATTGGATTATATCTTTGTATAAGTGGACTGTTGTTTGCCGCAACATTGTTAGCCACATAACTGTATCTGAGAAAAAGTTTGTGTTGATCCGACAAAGCAATCAAAAGTTGCAACATTACAAATATAATGTATCATAGTGTCCAAAAACATCTCCAAACAAATAAAAGATAATAATTGTACATAAGAACTAATTACACATGCAAACACAACAATGACTAAAGGTTTGAATAGCATGCAGACATGATTTTACTCATGAGATTTCACAGAATGAGTTTCATTCTGTGTCATTTGAGTCATCATTGAGTCTGTGTCATGTATTTGGTGCCATCTCCTGGTGGTCATATGTAACATTGTGCTTCATGTGGATTATCTAATGATCTATACATCTGATTATCTTGTGTGTGGACTCATTTGAAAGATAATCATCTCATTCAGTTTCATTCTGTGCCATTTGAGTCATCATTGAGTCTGTGTCATGTATTTGGCGCCATCTCCTGGTGGTCATATGTAACATTGTGCTTCATGTGGATTATCTAATGATCTATACATCTGATTATCTTGTGTGTGGACTCCTTTGACAGATAATCACCTCATTCAGTTTCATTCTGTGTCATTTGAGTCATCATTGAGTCTGTGTCATGTATTTGGCGCCATCTCCTGGTGGTCATATGTAACATTGTGCTTCATGTGGATTATCTAATGATCTATACATCTGATTATCTTGTGTGTGGACTCGATTGAAAGATAATCACTGACTCTAAATAATGATATTTGATGTTTTATGTTCCGTTTATATTTCCTGAAGTTATAAGCGGAAACGTGGCATAGAAACAACACCAACATAATTGTCAAAGACATATATTTAGCTGTTACTCGCTATATTTTCATCTGTGAGTAAAACAAACAGTCTGGTTGTATTTTACTCTTTGAGAGCTTTCCAACAACATATGACACATGAATATTTGATCCGTTTTATTTTTTTACTGATTGCAATAATATGTACAGTGCAAAAAACTATTTCTATAAATTATCAAAAAGGAAAATGCTTATGATTTGTCCATTTTTGTCATAATGTCTACATGCATTGAAAAGTAGAGCTTTTAATCTTTCAAACTACACCCATTTTGTATTGGTGAAGACTGTAGGTAATAATATTTTTTGACAATTGTTGTTTCTGATTGGCCCATTCAAGCTTAAAGGGTTAAAGCACACACAATATACACCACAGTACACATACAACACTTAAAACAATTACTTTTACTTTTGTCAGTTTTACTCAATCCTCCCTTGTTCATATTATTCAAAAAGTTGATGCAACTAGATTAAGTGTCTTGGCAGCTTAATCCATTTGCGTTGGGACAAATTAAATATTTTTGGTTTGTTTAACTGAAAATGGGCAGAGGATTTCTAGTTCCCAGCATGTTTTTATGGGACACAACAGTGAGGGTGTTTTATGTGTGTACTCTTTTATTAATTTCAGAGGTTTTCCTTAACATCTGCTTGAATGTGATTTATTCTACATTCATTTTATCCCTCAGATTGAACTACCAGATCTCGGGAAACTGACAAAACTGAGAATTTGGCATGAGAAGAGAAATCCGTTCGCTGGCTGGCATTTAAGTCGAGTAAGTTAAGACAGATGTTCCTGTTATATTGAAAATTTCACATTATTAGACACGTGATGTGTGAGGATGGATCTTCTTTATGTCTGCACAGATCTCCATAATGAAAACGTTAACAAAGGAAATGTATAAATTCCCATGTGAGCGCTGGTTGGACACTAATGAAGATGACAACGAGGTGGTGCGAGAACTTTCAGCCACAGGAGAACTGATTTCAGAACCTCTGCCAGGTGTGAACGACTCGCATCTGAACTGGTTTTACTGGTTTTAAAATAAAGTCCAAATATGTCCTTGAAAAACACTGTAATGCATTCAAATTAATCATCAATATAATTAATCGTGGCAGTCAGTGATTCAAGTGTGTTCGACACAAACCGTCTTTCTCCTCAATGCAAGTGAATCTGTATTTAATAAAGTCTGTTTAAAAGGTGGTAATGGTTCTAGGGGCCCACGGGTCCAGTAGGGCCCCACAACAAATTCTAAGCTGTATATTTTTAATAGGAAAGTGGCCCAAAGCAATATACAGTCAGGCGGCCCAAAATACCTTGCTACGGTCCTGCCTGTGATAGTAAACCTATATAGATATTAACAATCCAAAAAATATGATTTGTGCAAGCGCAAAAATGACCCTATACACTTATGGTAATTACGCTGTTACAAAAAAAATATAAATTATTATTTGTATTTTTTTTATACTATTCAGAGGAGGAAGGTTGACGAATACTAAAGAGGTGTGGGCATAACTCCCCCAAAAAACGAACGAGGTCCCGGGTCACTAAAGACCCGAGGAATGCATTAAAGGGTTAAGGGATAGATTTTGTTTGGTGTACATGAATATGCTAATTTTGCTGACTAATAAATGTTGTCGTTGTTTTCCTGCAGTTATAAAGTATCGAGTGACCGTCTACACGGGGAGCATTGGTGGCAGTGGGACTGACGCTTCCGTCTTTCTGTGTCTGATCGGTGACCGTGGTGACACGGGCGACCGTGTCCTAGTCAACTGCAAGAACAATGTTAACAAATTTGAGAAGGGGAACGTGAGTGGAGTTTTAATGGAGCTGTAGTCTCGAGAACACACTGCTGTTTGTCACACTTTCATCTGTGTGTGTTTTCTCACAGGCCGACGAGTTCATTATCGAGGCGGTGTGTATCGGTCAGGTGCGCAGGGTGAGAATCGGTCACGATGGGCGGGGCGGAGGCTGTGGTTGGTTCCTGGATAAAGTGACCATCAGAGAGGAGGGGCAAGCGGAGTCACAGGCTGTAGAGTTCCCATGTGACAGGTGCTGTCCTCTTTTACTAAGGCCACGTCCACACTCATTTTTGTTTGAAAATGCAGTCATTTAGCTACTTTAGCGCCTCAAAAATGCATAATTTGAACACAAAACAAAACGTTTTCAAATGAAAAGTGGTTGGTGTGAAAGTGGCTTAATTTATCAAAGGAATGTTTTGGGTTCAGAATATATTTTCAACTCGGTTTGCAAAAACAAACACATTCCACATGCACCGTGATACACTTACAATGGATGTCTGTGTGGGAAGGTCATTATCCATGTTAACTTGAGACTACTGTGATAAGATCATATCTGTGTAAAGTTATATGCATTATATAAAGCCAATAAACCAGGTTCCTTTCACACAAATCACGCCTCAGAAAGGGACAGGAATTACTTCTGAAACGCACCAATAAGAGGAAGATTTAGACACATTGCAACTGAGATAACACAAATATTTTGTGTAAGAAGGAAGTTATATAACTGCTTTAATAACAATATAATCTTCACATTTCTTGTTTAACCATTTAAGCTCATATGGGCCCTCTGATATTTATAAAAAAAACCTAGCAAAATATTAATAACTACAGTTTTGACCAACACAAAATGGGTATAGTTTGAAAGCTTAGAAGCGCTACTTTCCAGTGCATGTAGACATTATGACCAAAACTGATCAAATATTCATGTGTCACATGTTGTTGGAAAGCTCTTAAAGAGTAAAATACAACCAGATAATTTGTTTTACTCACAGGTTAAAATATAGCGAGTAACAGCTAAATATATCTCTTTGACAATTATGATGGTGTCACTTATATGCAGCGTTTTTGCTTATAACTTCACGACATATAAACGAACATAAAATATCACATATCATTATTTAGAGTCAGTGATTATCTTTCAATCGAGTCCACACACAAGATAATCAGATGTATAGATCATTAGATAATCTACATGAAGCACAATGTTATATATGACCACCAGGAGATGGCGCCAAATACATGACACAGACTCAATGATGACTCAAATGACACAGAATGAAACTGAATGAGATGATTATCTTTCAAACGAGTCCACACACAAGATAATCAGATGTATAGATCATTAGATAATCCACATGAAGCACAATGTTACATATGACCACCAGGAGATGGTGCCAAATACATGACACAGACTCAATGATGACTCAAATGGCACAGAATGAAACTGAATGAGATGATTATCTTTCAAATGAGTCCACACACAAGATAATCAGATGTATAGATCATTAGATAATCCACAATGATGACTCAATGATGTCTCAAATGGCACAGAATGAAACTGAATGAGGTGATTATCGTTCAAACGAGTCCACACACAAGATAATCAGATGTATAGATCATTAGATAATCCACATGAAGCACAATGTTACATATGACCACCAGGAGATGGCGCCAAATACATGACACAGACTCAATGATGACTCAAATGACACAGAATGAAACTGAATGAGATGATTATCTTTCAATCGAGTCCACACACAAGATAATCAGATGTATTGATCATTAGATAATCCACATGAAGCACAATGTTACATATGACCACCAGGAGATGGCGCCAAATACATGACACAGACTCAATGATGACTCAAATGACACAGAATGAAACTGAATGAGGTGATTATCTTTCAAACGAGTCCACACACAAGATAATCAGATGTATAGATCATTAGATAATCCACATGAAGCACAATGTTACATATGACCACCAGGAGATGGCGCCAAATACATG
>JAVLUX010000018.1:777500-915000 GCA_032164185.1 Moxostoma hubbsi | reverse complement strand
GCTTCTAGCATGTTATTGCTTGGTGTTGCTAGCCTGTTGCCAAGTGTTGCTAGCATTTTTAGCATTTAGCTATGTGTTGCTAGCATGTTGCTAAGAGTTGCTACAGAGGTTTAGGAGGTGTAATAGATATTTCTGCCATCGAATGTTTTAGGGGAATATGTCATCTAATAGGTCTTTTACCATTGGGAGGTCTTTAGCCCCATTGTACCCTATCAGATATAACATCATTATAGTACTTTTTTTACTAACATATTACTTGTTCAAAACGTCAAAGAATACTCTGTGTACTCAAGTTTGAGAGGAAAGCATGTGGGAAAGATGCATCTAGAGAACAGTGTGGGGCTAGGGGCTAATTTTGAAAAAGAAAATTAAATATTTTTTGGTTACATTTGATTCAGAAATTTACACAATAGAAAAAAAAAATGGTTTAAAGTTGTAAAACATCCAGAAAATCAGAACGGGTTCTTCTCATACGGGTCAAAAATGACCCTAAGACAATAGTAGGGTTAAGATAGCAAAACAAATAGGCTTATCAACTTTTAATTGGCAGAAGAAAACACTTCCTGTACCTTTTGTTGTTGATGTAAAAGACCATGCATCCAATCAAACTCAGTATTTTGTTGCAAATGTGACAAAATTGATTCAGCCGATGTCATGTGACTAATGTTGCATGTTATTGGGTCTCTGCAGTTCATGATAGTTTCTACATCTTTTTTGACTTTTGTATTAAAAACAATGTTGGTAGGTTGTTGTGAGTCCTGAAGCAAAACAAGTTGAGACACATTGATCTAACCTTCATCACACCTATTTCTGATCTGTGTCTTTGCAACAGGTTGAAGCTAAAGATGTTGGAAAAATCTTCAAGGTCCGAGTCGGTACTGATGGAGCGGGTATCGGTTCCGGCTGGTTTCTGGACAGGGTGGAGATCAAGCGCCTGGTGATGGCCCTGGTGCCAAAAGAGAAGAAAGAAGATAAAAAGAAAAAGAAGAAGAAAAAGAAAAATGAGGACGATGAGGAGGGTGGTGAGGAAGAGATGCGAGAGGTGGTGATGACGTATTCATTCCCCTGCGATCGCTGGCTGGCATCTGATGAAGAGGATGGAGAGATGGTGGTAGAACTTCTACCAGAAGACAACGAAGAACTGGAGGGTACAAACCCCGCCCCTTTATCTGTCAATCATGTCATTCACCTATGAGATCAATGCTGTCCATTCAGAATGAGTGGTGCTTGCCGTGGCTAAACATGCTGCTTCAATGTCCCACCAGGGGCCTTGTACGCAGGGATTTACTACACTGGGATTTAAGAATTACTGTTTATGTATTCATGTGTATTACTGCTTGTAGAGTGCTTTGAGCGAGGGGAAAAGCATTATATAAAGTGATCTCATTAATATTCGTGGTTTCGCTGTAGCACGTTGTCCCTATAATGGTTGCTCTGACCTTTGTTTTGGTATTTTTTTAAATCCCTAAAACAATTCTTCTGTTCAGATTTTGGCATTGAACTGAGATCAGAATTTTTTAGCATGATGTTATGCGGTTACTAGGGTAACATTTTCTGTGTGGTTTTAAGGGTGTTGCTAAGAGAGGTTGTTACTTGCTAAAAACAAAAAATTAGAACACTTTAGCAACTGCAAAGCATTGCTCTGGAAACTGCATAACAACATGCTAAAAACGACTCAGAAGATCTTAGCAACCACATAGCAACCCTCTGGCATCCACCAAAACACCCTAGCAACCACATAGCAACACTCTAAAAAAAATCAGGACACCTTAGCAACCATTTAATATACCATTAATATACATGATATTACGATTACCACATATTACCAACACCCTGGCAACTGCATTGCAACATGCTAAACATATTCTCAGAACACCTTAGCAACTGCCAAAACAATGCATTGACAACCATTTGGAAAACCCCAGGAACTGCATAGCAACATGCTAAAAAAACACTCTTTCAACCACATAGCAACACCCTGTCAACCACCAAAAACACCTTAGCAACCACAAAGCAATGGTCTAAAAACACTCAGGACACCTTAGCAACCACATAATACGATATTACAATTACCACATATTACCAACACACTAGCAACCTCATATCAACACCCCAAAAACCACTCCCAACACCTTAGCAACCACATAATACAATATTACCATTACCACATATTACCAACACACTAGCAACCTCATATCAACACCCCAAAAACCACTCCCAACACCTTAGCAACCACATAATACAATATTACCATTACCACATATTACCAACACACTAGGAACCTCATATCAACACCCCAAAAACCACTCCCAACACCTTAGCAGCCACATAATACAATATTACAATTACCACATATTACCAACACACTAGGAACCACATATCAACACTATAAAAACCAATCAGAACACATTAGCAACCACATAATACAATATTACGATTACCACATATTACCAACACCCTAGCAACCTCATATCAACACCCCAAAAACCACTCCCAACACCTTAGCAGCCACATAATACAATATTACCATTACCACATATTACTAACACCCTAGCAACCACATATAACACCTTAGCAACTGCCAAGCAATGCCCTGACAAACACCTGGAAAACCCCAGGAACTGCATAGCAACATGTTAAAAATCACTAAGAAGATCTTAGCAACCACATAGTAACACCCTAGAAACAACCAAAAACACAATAGCAACCACATAACAGCACTCAAAAAAATACTCAGAACACCTTAGCAAACAAGTGTTACCATTACCACAGATTACCAACACCCTAGCAACTGCATAGCAACACTCTAAAAACCACTCACGACACCTTAGCAACCAGATAATGCAATATTACCATTACCACAGATTACCAACACCCTAGCAACTGCATAGCAACACTATAAAACCCTTTAATGACACCTTAGCAACCACATAATAGAACATTACCAATATCACGTATTGCTAACATACTAGTAACTGCATAGCAACATGCTTAAACACCCAAACACCCTAGTAACCACAGAGCAATGCTCTAAAAATCATAGTGACCAAATAACACCATGCCTTGGCAACCACCCAGAACTCCAAATCAACTTCATAGCAACATAGAACACCTTAGCAACAGCCAAGCATCTATCAACCATCCAGAAAACCCCAGCAACTGCATGCCAACACTGTAAAAACACAAAGCATACCTAAGCAACCACATAGCAGCTACTTAGAAACCAACCACAACAGATTTCTTCACATTTTCTTTAGAAAGTATAAACATCTAATCCTATTCCAAAGGGTCTCAAGGGGTTTTCAGTGTCCAAAGCATTAAGTATTTAAAAGTTGCAAAATCACAGATAATTTCAGCCAGAGTATCACTGAAATTCAAGCTCTTAAATAATGAACAACTTTAAACAATTGTTTTCTCCACAGAAAACACATATGAGGTCAACGTGTTCACAGGTAATATGATGGGAGCTGGAACCGATGCCAATGTTTTCATCAACGTCTATGGCGAGAACGGAGACACTGGAGAGAGACCCCTGAGGAAATCGAACCATCTGAACAAATTTGAGCGTGGACAGGTGAGATGATGTCACTCATACATGTCTAAAGAGAGGAGGTGAAAATCTCACGTCGTGGCTTCTTGCTAACCGCAGGAAGTCTGGCAATCTGATCACGTCTCTTGTGTTATTCACAGTAGATGTTGTCGTATACTCTTACTCATCTGTTAATGTGAACTCATCTATTATTTAACGCACACATTGATATGCTGCACTGAATCAAGGCCAATGTGACAGACGATGATCTGATGTTTACAGAGTCAATGATTGTGTTTACAAGCACAACAATACAAAAATGCAACACAACTCTGTTTACATTAGATTTGAAATGGTCAAGGTTTTTGACTTTTCTTTTACGTCAAAATATAAAAAGGCACGCACGCAAAGGTCAAAAGGTTTAAAGGTGTTTACGTGCAGTGTGCATGGTCCAAATATTAATAACTACAGTCTTGACCAACTGTTAATGTTGCAAATCAAATCAAATCAAATCAAATCAAATCACTTTATTGTCACACTACTGTGTACATGAGTGCAACAGTAGGTGAAAGTCTTGTGTGCAGTTCCGAGCAACATTGCAGTAATGACAGTGACGAGACCTAAACCACTTTACAATAACAACATATATACACAGAACAATTTACATAACAAATGTACACATACTTACACAACAATTTACATATCAAATGTACACAATACACACAATGTAGAATAAACATACATTAGATAAGGGTATAAATAAATATATATATATATACACTAACTGAATTGGGAGAATATATTGACAGAGTGATGATTAATAAAGTGCAGTGCTGATTGTTGATCATGAGGGATCATGTGTTCAAAAGTCTGATTGCTTGTGGGAAGAAGCTGTCATGTAGTCGGGTGGTGCGGGTCCTGATGCTGCGATACCGCCTGCCTGATGGAAGCAGTGAGAGCAGACCATGACTCGGGTGGCTGGAGTCTTTGATAATCCTCCGAGCTTTATTCACACACCGTCTGTTATATATATCCTGGAGGGAGGGAAGCTCACCTCCGATGATGTTTCTGGCCGTTCACACCACCCTTTGCAGGTCTTTGCGGTTGTGGGCGGTGCTATTGCCGTACCAGGCGGTGATGCAGCCAGTCAGGATGCTCTCAACAGTACTGGTGTAGAACCGTGTGAGGATGTGTTGGTTCATTCCAAACTTCCTCAGCCATCTCAGGAAGAAGAGGCGCTGGTGAGCCTTCTTCACAACGGCCTCAGTGTGGACGGACCATGTGAGTTCCTCAGTAATGTGGACACCGAGGAACTTGAAGCTGCTGACTCTCTCCACCGGTGCTCCATTAATGGTGATGGGGCTGTGTTCTCTGTCTTTCTTCCTGAAGTCCACCACAAGCTCCTTGGTTTTACTGACGATGAGGGAGAGGTTGTGCTCCTGACACCAGCGTGTCAGAGTGTGCACCTCCTCTCTGTAGGCTGTTTCATCATTGTCAGTGATCAGACCTACAACCGTCGTATCGTCAGCAAACTTAATGATGGCATTGGAGCTATGTGTCGCCACACAGTCATGTGTGTAAAGGGAATACAGGAGTGGGTTGAGAACACAGCCCTGCGGGGCTCCAGTGTTGAGGGTCAGTGATGAGGAGATGTTGCTGCCCATTCTAACCACCTGACGTCTGCCTGACAGGAAATCCAGGATCCAGCTGCACAGCGAGCTGTTTAAGCCCAGAGCCCGGAGTTTCACATCAAGCTTGGAGGGCACTCTGGTGTTAAATGCTGAACTGTAGTCTACAAACAGCATTCTCACATATGTGTTCCTTTTTTCCAGGTGGGATAGAGCAGTGTGTATTGTAGATGCAATGGCATCATCAGTGGAGCGGTTGTTACGGTAGGCAAACTGCAATGGGTCCAAAGAGGTGGGCAGAACAGAGCAGATGTGATCTCTGATTAACCTCTCAAAGCATTTGCTGATGATGGGGGTGAGGGCAACAGGACGCCAGTCATTTAAGCAGGTGATTTTGGCTTGCTTCGGTACAGGCACAATGGTTGATGTTTTGAAGCATGTGGGGACTACAGACAGGGATAGGGACAGGTTGAAAATGTCCGTAAAAACACCAGCCAGTTGGTTCGCGCATGCTCTGATGACGCGGCCCGGAATGCCGTCTGGACCCGCGGCTTTGCGAATGTTCACCCGTCGAAAGGATCGGGTTACATCCGCAACAGAGACGGAGAGTGAACCATCATCTGTAGTATCGGCCACGAGTGCTCTCTCCGTGAGGGCGGTGTTATTGTCCTCGAAACGAGCATAAAATGTATTAAGCTCGTCCGGGAGAGAGGCAGCGGTGTTCATGGTGGAGTTTTTATTCTGTTTATAGTCCGTGATGATGTTAATTCCCTGCCACATACTTCTGGAGTCAGTGGTGTTGAACTGTTCTTCAATTTTGTGCCTGTACTGGCGTTTGGCTGCACTGATGGATTTACGGAGGGCATAACTGGCTTGTTTACGCTCCTCCGCATTCCCGGAATTAAAAGCGGTGGTCCGCGCAGTAAGTGCCGCGCGAACATCGCCGTTAACCCAGGGTTTCTGGTTGGGGTAGATCCGTATATTTTTTGTCGGAACAACGTCCTCTACGCACTTCCTGATGAAACACGTTACGCTATCAGCGTAAACCTCGATGTCGTCATCGGAGGCAGACCGGAACATCTCCCAGTCCGCGTGATCAAAACAGTCCTGTAGCGCAGAGTCTGATTGGTCCGACCAGCACTGGATCATTCTGAGGGCGGGTGATTCCCGTTTCAGTTTCTGCCTGTAAGCGGGCAGAAGCAGAACGGAAGAGTGGTCCGATTTGCCAAATGGTGGGCGGGGGAGGGATTTGTAGCCATCCCGGAAAGGAGAATAGCAATGATCCAAAACCCGGTCCCCTCGTGTGTTAAAGCTGATGTGTTGGTGGTATTTTGGTGCTATTGTTTTAAAGTTGGCTTTGTTGAAGTCCCCGGCAACAATGAACGCGGCCTCAGGGTGCGCGGTTTCCTGCTGACTTATACTGCCATACAGTTCCCTGAGTGCCCTTTCTGTGTCGGCTTGTGGGGGGATGTACACAGCAGTGATAATGACCGCTGTGAATTCCCTCGGTAGCCAGAATGGTCGACACAGAAGCATGAGATATTCCAGATCAGGAGAGCAGAAAGACCCGATAAAATGTACATTCCTCTGATCACACCATGATTTGTTGATCATAAAACATACACCTCCACCTCTGCTTTTACCTGAGAGGTCTTTCGCTCTGTCCGCTCGGTGCACGGAGAAACCCGTGGGTTCGATGGCCGAGTCTGGAATCTCCGCGGACATCCAGGTTTCCGTAAGACAGATAGCACAGCAATCTCTCGTCTCTCGTTGGAAAGAGATCCGCGCTCTCAGCTCGCAGAGCTTGTTGTCCAGAGACTGAACATTTGCCAGTAGTATACTGGGTAGCGGGGGACGATTTGCGCGACATCTTAATCTGATGAGAACGCCGGCTCTTTTTCCCCTTTTCTGTCTGCGTTTCCGCGGCCGGGCAGCCCAAACAAAGGGCTCCGCTGGCGTGTTTGTAAACCGCGGGTCGGCGTTGAGGAATGTGAAGTCCGGTTTTCGGTGTGTGATTGCCGAACCAATGTCCAAAAGCGTTTGTCTGTCGTACACAATAAGGCAGACAACATCCAAGACAAAAAAACACAAAACTGTAAACAAAACAAACAATAAACTGCATTTGTTTTGACGGAGCTCGCGACGCAGCAGCCATACTCGGCACCATCTTGGGAAATCTTGGCAGCTGGCAAAGTCAAAGATGATGATTGAAGTGCAAATTGATATACGTGAAACATAAATAAACGTGAAAAACAAAAAACCCAAACTACAAACGAGAAACATAAACATGAAATTGACTTCACTTAAAACATGGCTTGACATAAACATGTACATGAGGTTTTTAAACACTAGACATATAAGACCATAAACCAATGAACAAACAGAACTCTAAACAAGATAATCAACCAATAAACCAATGAAGACAAGACACATGAACATGGAGGGAAAACAGTACATCACATGACCAGGAACACATGACATGAAACAGGAACTAAACATTTCAAAATAAAAGACATGATAAAACATAAATCAACTAAATACTCAGGACACCAACACAAAATCGGTTTCGTTTGAAAGATTAGAAGCTCGACTTTCCAATGCATGCAGACATTATGACCAAAACTGAACAAGTGCTTTGAAATTTACAGATAAATCAGAAGTGTTACATTTTAATTATTTATTTAAAAAAATTGCACTGTACATATTATTGCAATCAGTAAAAACATCAAACTGATCAAATATTCATGTGTCATATGTTGTTGGAAAGATCTTAAAGAGTCAAATACAACCAGACTATTTGTTTTACTCACAGATTAAAATATAGCGAGTAACAGCTAAATATAAGTCTTTGACAATTATGTTGATGTCGCTTATATGTCGCGTTTTTGCTTATAACTTCACGATAAATAAACAGAATATAAAACATCACATATTATCTTTCAAACGAGTCCACACACAAGATAATCAGATGTATTGATCATTAGATAATCCACATGAAGCACAATGTTACATATGACCACCAGGAGATGGCGCCAAATACATGACACAGACTCAATGATGACTCAAATGGCACAGAATGAAACTGAATGAGATGATTATCTTTCAAACGAGTCCACACACAAGATAATCAGATGTATAGATCATTAGATAATCCACATGAAGCACAATGTTACATATGACCACCAGGATATGGCGCCAAATACATGATACAGACTCAATGATGACTCAAATGGCACAGAATGAAACTGAATGAGATGATTATCTTTCAAACGAGTCCACACACAAGATAATCAGATGTATTGATCATTAGATAATCCACATGAAGCACAATGTTACATATGACCACCAGGAGATGGCGCCAAATACATGACACAGACTCAATGATGACTCAAATGACACAGAATGAAACTCATTCTGTGAAATCTCATGACTAAAATCATGTCTGCATGCTATGCAAACCTTTAGTCATTGTTGTGTTTGCATGTGTAATTAGTTCTTATGTACAATTATAGTGTGTGTGTGTGAAAAGCTGGTCCTAGCTAGTTTAAGATGGTCCCCCACTATTGGTTTTCTAGGCTGGTTTAATCAATAATTTCTCCATTTTTTCAGTAGAGATTATCTTTTCCTCTGTACTGCAAACATGTCACATCACCTGTATGCTTTCAACTGCTGAAATGCAGGAGGACAATTTCTCCATCACAGCAGTTGAACTGGGACCTCTGAAGAAACTGAGGATTCGTCATGACAACAGCCAACAGTCGGCCTGGTATCTGGACCGGGTGGAAATCGTGGACACTAAAGATGACACCACGTGAGTCCTGAGATTCTGGCCTGACACAGATATCACTTGAGGAGCCCGGATCAAATGAAGATCACCATGTGTCGATTTATTCATGAGTTCACTGAGTTAAACTGCTTACAGATCACGTCACATAACACAGAACTACACACAAGCTTCTCACAGCTCAAGAGATCTAAATATCTCTTCCTATCGGGTTTCAATGCAGGTATTACTTCCCCTGTAATCGCTGGCTGGCAGTTGATGAAGATGACGGTCAGATCGCACGAGAGCTCGTTCCCGTGGATGAGGCCTTCATGAGGAAGGATGATGATGAGGAGGAGTCCGGGGCCACACTGGGCTTGGAGCAGAAAGGTGACGGGCCCCTTGATTCTCGGTCATGTGACTGTATAGTGGTAGTTATGCTGATAATATATATTTTCTATGGCCCTATCTTATAGATATTGTCCTTTGATGTCGATTGATAGCATCCTGAAATATAATTAGGTGTTTCGAAAAATGGCACAACTTACCCCACTCTTCCCTAAGACAATTTTAGATGTTATGAAACTAAATGTAAGATAATCTTATTTGTTGTTGTTGTAGCCATGTCAACAACATACACGATGAGAATCAAAACAGGAGAAAAGAAGCACGCTGGAACCGACGCCAACGTCTTCGCAATTCTATATGGAGAGAATGACGACACAGGTGATGTGTGACACTTTGGCTATTATTGTTATAAGGGTCGATGGCATGATGCTCATTTTTTTATTTTATTTAGTGTATTAAAAATACATAAAAACTGCAATTCACACCAAATTACTTGAATGCACCTCTACTATCATGAACAGGAGTTCAAAGTCATTTTGATAGTTTATTCTGGGGCTTTAAGGAAGAAATGTCACGTGGTGTAACTGTCCAGAGACAGTAGTTTGTTACAGGGGTCACATCAGGCTTAAGTTGTGCATAGGGAGCCACACTGTACTCCTTTTGAGATACAACCACATTGATTTGGTTTTTCTATCGTTTAAGCCCAGAGATAGTTGTGTACTCAGTTTTCTGAAGTGTATAGCGACTAATGTGACTATTCTGCAATTACAAAGTATTCCCTTGCTCTACGAAAGGTAGATGCTTTTTATCAGCTTTTTAAATCATAATTAGAAATGATTTATTTTGCCGTGTCAATGAAGCCGAGATCTGTGTTTATATTTGTAAAGGGATTAATGGAAAGGAGGCGGCGAGTACCGGCTTGACAATCTAAATATTATTTTTAATAAAGAACTAAAACCAAAAGACACAAACACACACATATGACGGACAGCTGCCCATAAACGCTCTCTTTCCCTGTCGCACCACCATCCACAGTCGGCCTTTATCCCTCTCGGAGGCTTGATTAGCTTGATACGGGACCGGGTGTGTAAAACCACGAGCCAGCCCCCCCCAACGCCCCGCCACATTCCCCTCTCGTTCTCATGACGTTCACCCCACCCCTCTTTCCCTGGGGGAGGGCGTGCATAAGCCCGTCTGCCGGCAGGTCATCCCCGCATTCCTGAATCTGGGAGGGGACAGGGGTAGGGAAACAATAATGAAAAATAGGGGGTACTCCCTATAACCCCCCCAACAAAAAAAATAAAAAATTTAAAAGAGAGGGAAAAAGGCCAACACGGGGTGGCAGTGGGAGAGAGAAGAGAGAGTGAGAGGGAGAAAGAAGAAAAAAAACACTTTTTTAAAAAACCACTCACGACACCTTAGCAACCAGATAATGCAATATTACCATTACCACAGATTACCAACACCCTAGCAACTGCATAGCAACACTCTAAAAAACAGTCATGACACCTTAGCATCCACATAATAGATTATTACCATTATCGCGTATTGCTAACACACTAGTAACTGCATGGCAACATGCTTAAACACACAGATGTCCGATATGCCGTAGCTTGGTCCTCGGCCACTCCTCCACCCTCTAGTGGACAACAGGCGCTCCTCCCCAGATGGATCGGAGGCAGACCTCCAGCCCCTGGCGGATGGATCATCCCGCCGCGTTCTCTGGGAACAGAAGAGTTCTCCCCCGCACCTGGCAGCGGTTCTCCCGCTCCAGATCATCGACATTGAGCCCCTCCCCGCTCGCGGTCGGCGGCCTCAGACCCCGCTGCATTTCAGCAGCTGGTAGGGGTCTCCTCCGCCCCTGGCAGCGGCCCTGACTACTCCAGGTGGTCGGTTAGGTGCTCCTTCTCCCTTGCGGTCGGCCACCGTTCCTCCGCTTACAGGCGGCCGGGCTCCTCCGTCCCCCAGAAAATGGCCGCGGCTGCTCCGTTGGTGTGGATGGTAGCGGCGAGAACTCCTCTGCGGCACATCCCTCCTCCTTCCTGAGTTTCGGCACCAGTATAAAGGGGTTAATGGAAGGGAGGAGGCAAGAACCAGCTTGACAATATAAATAATACTTTTTAATAAAGAACTTAAACAAAAAGCCCATAAACGCTCTCTCTCTCTGTCGCACCACCATCCACAGTCGTCCTTTATCTCTCTCGGAGGCTTGATTAGCCTGATAAGGGGCCGGGTGTGTAAAATCATGACCCGGCCACCCTCCGCCCTGTCAGAATATTTTATTAAAATTCATCACTGAATTTTTGCTCAGTTTGCTCGCAAATTAAACATGTGGAGGGCCGGATCCGGCCCGCAGGCAGTTAGTTGCATATGTCTTCTGTAGCGGTTGAAGCATAAAACTGCGAATTACTTGTGGAGGAACATTCTTTTGGTCATTACGTGAGTTGGGCTTCGACTCGTCTGCGCGGATGAATCTGATGGTTAGGGTTAGGTGAGGAGTACCGGTGTAACCATGCCTTTTAGCCTCCTCGATAGCATGCCTGCCTCCCATGCTGGAGACGCCGGTTTGAATCCTGCTCGAAGCGGGTCAGGCAGGACTTGTTACACATGGTATCAGAGCGAATGTCATGGCAACAAAACTCACGGGCGGGCCATGAGGACACATGCCTGGCCCTGAATCGGGCTAATCAGCCGGGAGGGGGATAAAGATGAGCCAGAGGTGCCAGTTCGAGAGAGAGAGAGAGAGAGAGAGAGAGACGCACGTGGCCCCGTGTGTGTGTGCATTATGTGTTTTATGTTAAGTTATGGCGTTTTAAGTGATGTACACTCAAGTGTATTCAAGGTGCAAGACAAGTGTTTAACACCTTAAACTTGACAGTTACACCACTTGACATTTTTACGTCTTTATTTTTTTGCCGAAAAGGCTATAAATGTTTACAAATATATATATATGACACCAATATGGACAGAAATATTACATTTCTATAAGCGAGATAAATGCATTTTAAACTAGAATTTTAAAGGATTTATCATGATCATTTAGCACACCGTAGTTTGTCAATGAAAAGTCAATTTGAGGGAACTGAATGAAAAATAAAATGCCTGTTTTCATGTCCGCTTTACGAACAAACAGGAATCATCAACCTGAAAGCCTCTAAATCACATAAAAACAAGTTTGAGAAGGGAATGATCGACGTATTTACCGTGGAGGCCGTAGACCTCGGAGAACTTCAGAAACTGAGAATTGGCCACGATAACGCAGGTGAGTGTGGCAGCCATTTAATCTTACAGCCAGTTCAGGTTTTGAATCTAGGTTGAGTGACAGGTGGAATTGAATAAGGTTTTGTTCAGACACTATTCGCTCGAATGCCACATAAAGCTGCTTACAACAGTCAGTAGCACGTCCAGTATTAAGTTGCTTGGCAGCTGTACAGAAGCACTCCATTATGTTGCATTCAGCTTTGTAAAGATACCAAAGTCTGGGTGTATCTCAGTGAGTATTGACGCTGACTAACACACCTGGAGTCGTGAGTTTGAATCCAGGGCGTGCTGAGTGACTCCAGCCAGGTCTCCTAAGCAACCAAATTGGCCTGGTTGCTAGGGAGGGTAGAGTCACATGGGGTAACCAAATTGTCCCGGTTGCTAGGGAGGGTAGAGTCACATGGGGTAACCAAATTGTCCCGGTTGCTAGGGAGGGTAGAGTCACATGGGGTAACCAAATTGGCCCGGTTGCTAGTGAGGGTAGAGTCACATGGGGTAACCAAATTGTCCCGGTTGCTAGGGAGGGTAGAGTCACATGGGGTAACCAAATTGTCCCGGTTGCTAGGGAGGGTAGAGTCACATGGGGTAACCAAATTGTCCCGGTTGCTAGGGAGGGTAGAGTCACATGGGGTAACCAAATTGTCCCGGTTGCTAGGGAGGGTAGAGTCACATGGGGTAACCAAATTGTCCCGGTTGCTAGGGAGGGTAGAGTCACATGGGGTAACCAAATTGTCCCGGTTGCTAGGGAGGGTAGAGTCACATGGGGTAACCAAATTGTCCCGGTTGCTAGGGAGGGTAGAGTCACATGGGGTAACCAAATTGTCCCGGTTGCTAGGGAGGGTAGAGTCACATGGGGTAACCAAATTGGCCCGGTTGCTAGTGAGGGTAGAGTCACATGGGGTAACCAAATTGGCCCGGTTGCTAGGGAGGGTAGAGTCACATGGTGTAACCAAATTGTCCTGGTTGCTAGGGAGGGTAGAGTCACATGGGGTAACCAAATTGTCCCGGTTGCTAGGGAGGGTAGAGTCACATGGGGTAACCAAATTGGCCCGGTTGCTAGGGAGGGTAGAGTCACATGGGGTAACCAAATTGTCCCGGTTGCTAGGGAGGGTAGAGTCACATGGGGTAACCAAATTGTCCTGGTTGCTAGGGAGGGTAGAGTCACATGGGGTAACCTCCTCGTGGTGGTGATTAGTGGTTCTCTCAATGGGGCGTGTGGTGAGTTGTGTGTGGATCGTGGAGAGTAGCATGAGTCTCCACATGCTGTGAGTCTCCGCGGTGTCATGCACAATGAGTCACGTGATCAGATAGGGAGGCAACTGAGACTCGTCCTCCACCACCCGGACGACGACCTACTAAGTAGTAAGAATTGGGCATTCCAAAATTGGGGGAAAATGGAGATTAAAATAAATATATAAAAGATAACAAAGTCTGCATTAAATCTCATTATGATTTCTCTTCAAATTCTTAAATATTTTTAATGACTAAAAGCAATGCTTGAAATGATTGTAGTCACTGTACTTGGAATATTTACATTTATATTTACATTTATGCAGATGCTTTTATCCAAAGTGACTTACAGTGCCCTTATTATAGAGACAATCCCCCCGGAGCAACCTGGAGTTAAGGTGGCTGTGGGGATCAAACCAGCAACCTTATGATTACCAGTTCAGTGCTTTAGCCCACTAAGCCACCACCACTCCATTATATTTAATGTAATGAGTATAGTTGACTTTTCTCATTACGCTTGAGTCCTAAGACCGTTGAATATACTGTAGAGAAATGGCACCAGGACCTGTGGAACCCTGTTGTTTTTTCAGGAGGATCGTCTGGTTGGTTTTTGGACTGGGTGGAAATTGATGCTCCGTCTCAGGGCCAGAGACTTCGGTTCCCATGCGGCCGCTGGCTGGATACAGGAGAAGATGATGGAGCGGTGGTGAGAGATCTGTATCCTGCTGACCTGCAGACTGAACTTTATACTCCATGTAAGAAACTGTAAATCACTCACTGGAGCCCCGCTGAACATACACAGCATTTCTGTCTTTTACTCAACATTTAGAGCAACATTGTGAGTTTCATTGCAAAAGTTCGGTTCGACGTGTTCTGTGTAATCCAAAGACGAGATCCTCACAATCCATTCGTCATTGAATAATGTATCTTTTAATATCCTTTCTGTTCTTTACAGCCAGTTGTCGATCAAAAACAACAAAAATGGAGACATTATATTCATATTAAGAAGCCGTTCACTCTCGTTAGTATCAACCGAAATGCTTCTGAGACGCTCGTTGGACTGACTCTTAAAGAGACAGTACCGTTTTAAACACTTGTGCTGAACAGTCGTTTATTATTATGTCTTTAAAACAATGTGATGTAACACTTTATTTTACAGTGTCCTTATTACAATGTAATTACACTAGTTATAACTAATGAACAACACACACTTAATGTAGGTTTAGTTTTAGGGTTTGGTTTAGGGTTAGTTGCTTGGCAACAATTATTTTAACCGTAACTGATGCAGCTTGCAGCTTCTCATTTCTTAAATAACCATGTTGGAAGATGCGTCCCGTGGTCGTGGAACAGATGTCACTGTGTTTCAGAAGGGGCAAATTATTGTCCTGCATCAAGCTGTGTGACCACAAGAAAGCCACTTGTTAGTGAAGCTAATCAGGAAATAACGACTTCAGTTTGCTAGGATAATAAAGATTGGACTGCGGAGCGATGGAAAATGATCATGTGGTCTGATGAGTCCACTTTTACCCTATTCCAAAGCGATGGGCCTATTTCTTCCCTGATGGCACGGGCATATTCCAGGACGACAATGCCAAGATTCATCGGACTCAAACTGTGAATCCTGACCTTAACCTCATTGAAAGTGTTTGGGATGTGCTTTAGAAGACTTTACGGAGTGGTTCGACTCTACCGTCATCAATACAAACATCGGTTCATTCGGACAGTTTATGTAAATGAACCAGATAAAATAAATGATTCCCTTATATTCAGCATTGGGAACTCTGATTCATTTCAGTGATTCGGTTCATTCGGACAGTTTATGTGAATGAACCAGATAAAATAAACGATTCCCTTATATTCAGCGTTGGGAACTCTGATTCATTTCAGCGATTCGGTTCATTCGGACAGTTTATGTGAATGAACCAGATAAAATAAACGATTCCCTTATATTCAGCGTTGGGAACTCCGATTCATTTGAGTGATTCGGTTCATTCGGACAGTTTATGTGAATGAACCAGATAAAATAAATGATTCCCTTATATTTAGCGTTGGGAACTCTGATTCATTTCAGCGATTCAGATCATTTGGATAGTTCATGTGAATGAACCAGATAAAATAAACGATTCCCTTATGTTCAGCGTTTGGAACAGATTCATTTGAGTGATTCGGTTCATTTGGACAGTTCGTGTAAATGAACCAGATAAATAAACGATTCCCTTATATTCAGCATTTGGAACTGATTCATTTGAGTGATTCGGTTCATTTGGACAGTTCGTGTAAATGGACCAGATAAATAAACGATTCCCTTATATTCAGCGTTTGGAACTGATTCATTTGAGTGATTCGGTTCATTCGGACAGTTTATGTAAATGAACCAGATAAATAAACGATTCCCTTATATTCAGCGTTGGGAACTGATTCATTTGAGTGATTCAGTTCATTTGGACAGTTTATGCGAATGAACCAGATAAATAAACGATTCCCTCAGATTTGATACAAAACTTGGTTAAGTTTACGGCTGCTATTTTCCTTGCTATGAAAGTAGTTATTGAAGGAATATCACCTTCACAATACTCTATACATCACTATGCAAATGGCCGCAAAGATCAATGAAGATTGTGTTTCATTTGTAAGTGAACTAACGTTTGTTTGTTTATTTGAAGAAATGCTTTAGTGTTTCTTTCTCCTTTACCGTCTCCAGTTGTTCCGTACGAGATCACGACCTTCACGAGTGATGTGTTCGCTGCGGGGACCGACGCTAATGTCTTCATCGTTCTCTACGGACAGAACGCCTTGTGCACGCAGCAGAAGTACCTGTGTGTAAATAAAAGAGAACGACGCTTGTACTTTGAGAGAGGAGCTGAAGACATGTTCATCGTGGAGGTGAGTGCACAATCATCTTTCACAGACTGCACTGAACTCGTGGTTATTGAACAGTGTTTATTGTGTCTGTGAAGCTGGAAGATGTTGGAGACATCATCGAGAAGATACGTATCGGACATGATAACAGAGGAACAAACCCGGGCTGGCACCTGGACAGAGTGGAAATCAGAAGACTTTTAAGAAAAGGAAAGGTAACCCTGATCACTATGCTGAAGAAAGCACCAGTGTTGGAGTCATTTACTAACATTAGAGGCACTTCTAACTTTTTGACAGTAGCTCAGATTGTCACAATAGTGTCACTTGTCCAGTGAGAAGCACAAAACACATTTGTCACTTTATATAGTGAACGCAGCTGTAGAGCCAAAGTGATCAACACTCACGAACCGTCTCTTATATTCAGCACTGGGAACTGATTCATTTGAGTGATTCGGTTCATTCGGACAGTTCATGTAAATGAACCAGATAAATGAACGATTCCCTTATATTCAGCGTTGGGAACACTGATTCATTTGAGTGATTCGGTTCATTCGGACAGTTTATGTAAATGAACCAGATAAATGAACGATTCCCTTATATTTAGCATTGGGAACTGATTCATTTGAGTGATTCGGTTCATTCGGACAGTTCATGTAAATGAACCAGATAAATAAACGATTCCCTTATATTTAGTGTTGGGAACTCTGATTCATTTGAGTGATTCGGTTCATTCAGACAGTTCATGTAATTGAACCAGATAAATAAACGATTCCCTTATATTTAGTGTTGGGAACTCTGATTCATTTGAGTGATTCGGTTCATTCGGACAGTTTATGTAAATGAACCAGATAAATAAACGATTCCCTTATATTTAGTGTTGGGAACTCTGATTCATTTGAGTGATTCAGTTCATTCGGACAGTTCATGTAAATGAACCAGTTAAAATAGTCCTTCACAGCCTCAAAGGGATTTTACCAGAAGTCAACGTCTAATTTTAAGTGAACTATTGTGTTAATTGCTGCTGTTTATCACTATATTTACACCTAATTGTTTGTCACCTTTGTTAAATGTATATAAATGTCTATCAAGTGATATTATTTAATTATATAATGATAATAATAATCATATATTCTCAGAATTATATTTTGTTCAGCTTTTTTCAGAACTAATTTGAAGTCAGTTCCCCTCAAGTGTGATGATTGTATTTAATGCAATGACATTTGTGTAGCTATGATCTATAAACACTACCTCTCTGAAGGGTTCAGAGACGACTATATTCCCCTGCGAGCGCTGGCTGGCGAAGTCTGAAGATGACGGGGAGACGGTGAGAGAACTCGTGCCCTCTGACATCATCACTGAGAAACTGCTGAGAGACGGGACGCTCAAACACAACGAGATCGAGGTGGAGGACGCTCTGGAGAGTACGATACATTAACATTCATCCTCAGTATATCCTGCACACAGGGTCATACCTATAACCTCCTTTAACCCCTTAAACTCCGGAGCATTTTTGGGCAATCACCCGCAATATTTCACACTCAAATGAAGAAGCTCACCATTCACACATACTGTGGACTAATTGCAAGAAATTTGTCAAATTTTTCAGAGAATAAAAAATAAAAAGACTCCAGTTATTCATATAGATGTGAACTGTAGGTGGCGCTCTAACACGTTCCATCACAATACACAGATGTGAACTGTAGGTGGAGCTCTAACAAGTTCCATCACAATACACAGATGTGAACTGTAGGTGGCGCTCTAACACATTCCATCACAATACACAGATGTGAACTGTAGGTGGCGCTCTAACACATTCCATCACAATACACAGATGTGAACTGTAGGTGGCGCTCTAACACATTCCATCACAATACACAGATGTGAACTGTAGGTGGAGCTCTAACACGTTCCATCACAATACACAGATGTGAACTGTAGGTGGAGCTCTAACACATTCCATCACAATACACAGATGTGAACTGTAGGTGGCGCTCTAACACATTCCATCACAATACACAGATGTGAACTGTAGGTGGAGCTCTAACGCATTCCATCACAATACACAGATGTGAACTGTAGGTGGAGCTCTAACACATTCCATCACAATACACAGATGTGAACTGTAGGTGGAGCTCTAACGCATTCCATCACAATACACAGATGTGAACTGTAGGTGGAGCTCTAACACATTCCATCACAATACACAGATGTGAACTGTAGGTGGCGCTCTAACACATTCCATCACAATACACAGATGTGAACTGTAGGTGGAGCTCTAACGCATTCCATCACAATACACAGATGTGAACTGTAGGTGGAGCTCTAACACATTCCATCACAATACACAGATGTGAACTGTAGGTGGCGCTCTAACGCATTCCATCACAATACACAGATGTGAACTGTAGGTGGCGCTCTAACGCATTCCATCACAATACACAGATGTGAACTGTAGGTGGCGCTCTAACACATTCCATCACAATACACAGATGTGAACTGTAGGTGGAGCTCTAACACATTCCATCACAATACACAGATGTGAACTGTAGGTGGAGCTCTAACACATTCCATCACAATACACAGATGTGAACTGTAGGTGGCGCTCTAACACATTCCATCACAATATACAGATGTGAACTGTAGGTGGAGCTCTAACACATTCCATCACAATACACAGATGTGAACTGTAGGTGGCGCTCTAACGCATTCCATCACAATACACAGATGTGAACTGTAGGTGGAGCTCTAACGCATTCCATCACAATACACAGATGTGAACTGTAGGTGGCGCTCTAACGCATTCCATCACAATACACAGATGTGAACTGTAGGTGGCGCTCTAACGCATTCCATCACAATACACAGATGTGAACTGTAGGTGGAGCTCTAACGCGTTCCATCACAATACACAGATGTGAACTGTAGGTGGAGCTCTAACGCATTCCATCACAATACACAGATGTGAACTGTAGGTGGAGCTCTAACACATTCCATCACAATACACAGATGTGAACTGTAGGTGGCGCTCTAACACATTCCATCACAATACACAGATGTGAACTGTAGGTGGCGCTCTAGCACATTCCATCACAATACACAGATGTGAACTGTAGGTGGCGCTCTAACACATTCCATCACAATACACAGATGTGAACTGTAGGTGGCGCTCTAGCACATTCCATCACAATACACAGATGTGAACTGTAGGTGGCGCTCTAACACATTCCATCACAATACACAGATGTGAACTGTAGGTGGCGCTCTAACGCATTCCATCACAATACACAGATGTGAACTGTAGGTGGCGCTCTAACGCATTCATCACAATACACAGATGTGAACTGTAGGGGGCACTCTAGCACATTCCATCACAATACACAGATGTGAACTGTAGGTGGTGCTCTAACACATTCCATCACATTATACAGATGTGAACTGTAGGTGGTGCTCTAACACATTCCATCACATTATACAGATGTGAACTGTAGGTGGTGCTCTAACACATTCCATCACATTATACAGATGTGAACTGTAGGTGGAGCTCTAACACATTCCATCACAATACACAGATGTGAACTGTAGGTGGAGCTCTAACACATTCCATCACAATACACAGATGTGAACTGTAGGTGGAGCTCTAACACATTCCATCACAATACACAGATGTGAACTGTAGGTGGCGCTCTAACGCATTCCATCACAATATACAGATGTGAACTGTAGGTGGCGCTCTAACACATTCCATCACAATACACAGATGTGAACTGTAGGTGGCGCTCTAACACATTCCATCACAATACACAGATGTGAACTGTAGGTGGTGCTCTAACACATTCCATCACAATACACAGATGTGAACTGTAGGTGGCGCTCTAACACATTCCATCACATTATACAGATGTGAACTGTAGGTGGCGCTCTAACACATTTCACCCCTCACAGATGTGCTCGTCCATAGACATTCAGTCTAATGTTCAGTTCAAGCAACACCCTCATTATTTCATTGAATATCTCGGCCTCTGAGTGGACTACAAGCTCAATCTAGGGGTCATTAGAAAGCCGAGATCCTGCCCTTTGTGATGATATAAATCTTTAAAATGTTATCATCAAAATCAAAATATTTTTTCTCATTTCCTTTTGCATGCGGTTCCTTCTGGATGGCATATTTTGTTCTGGACATCTAAGATATAACATTAGATTGTTCACGCAATCAAGCTCACAGACATGTAAACAATGACTCATGTTTTAGAGAACTTCCTAAGGTAAAAAAAAAATATGTTTTTAGCTATTTGGGGTTTACAGCAACAGTTATTGGCACATTAAAGAGACGTTTGTATTTGATGACTTACAGAAATCATATTTCACTTTGTGATTCTTTTGTAAATCTTTTGATCTGTGGTATTAATGCAACAATATTAACTATAAAGTCACATTCCTGAGAATGAGAGCTTTCATTTGATATATGACATTGTCCATTTATGTGCTATGTGAAGTACTTTTATTTTTATATAAATATGTACACCGTATGACCTCTAGGGGGCGCTAATATTCACCGCGAACGATTTGAAGCGTTATTTTGTTATTTTATGTTACATAAGTGTTGAAGTGATGATTATCTTATTTATTTGTTAAGATAGGTGAGAATCGATCCCGTACCGTCACTATTTCTCATGGTGTACCTCAAGGTTCTGTACTTGGTCCTCTATTATTTCTTATTTATGTGCTGCCACTAGGTCAGATCATCAGACGGCATGGGCTCAACTTTCATAGTTACGCTGATGATATTCAATTTTATTTCATGGTTAAACCCAACCCACTTCGTCCACCAACATCTGTTGTCTCTTGCCTTCAGGAACTTAAAACATGGTTGTCTGATAACTTCCTACAGCTTAATGCTGGGAAAACTGAAATCCTGTTGATTGTTTTTATTGATATTGATGGTGTCCAGATTAGGCCTTCAGAAACTGTGCGGAATCTGGGAGTTTTGTTCGATCCCTTGTTATGTTGTCACTCACACATCAGTCAGGTTGTTAAATCATGCTTCTTTCACTTGCGGACTATTGTTCGCATACGCCCCTCTCTTAACTTTGGAGATGCGGAAACTGTTATACACGCTTTTATAACCTCCAGATTGGACTACTGTAACTCCCTATATAGCGGCCTACCCACCAAAGCTATACATCGCCTTCAAATGGTCCAAAACTCTGCTGCTCGAGCCCTTACATTTAACAATAAATCTGCACATATCACTCCTATCCTTTCCCAACTTCACTGGCTTCCTGTGATCAATTGCATCCAGTTTAAACTGTTAGTCTTCGGTTATAAAGCCTGTCATGGCCCTGCACCTAAATAACTCGCTGAGTTCGTGCAACCATATGTTCCTGCTCAGACGCTGAGATCTAGCAATGATAATTTGCTTGTCGTACCCAGGTATAAACTCTCTACTGTGGGTGGTAGGGCATTTAGTGTCGTCGGCCCTAAGCTGTGGAATAAGCTGCCGTCTGATCTTCGTGCCACCCCTAACCTACAGACCTTCAAATCTCAACTTAAAACTCATATATTCACCTTGCTCAGTAAATCATTATTTTCCATTCTATTTCTCTGTCCTCCACTTTTTCATTATTTTATGTTACATGTTTTCTTTATCAAAATGTATGTCTTCTTTTTCCTCATGTTAATTATTCATAGTTATTGTTGTCTCCATCTGCTTTTCTGCTTGTTTATTTGTTATAACTAGCAGATTACTTGTCTCTTTGTCTGTCAACTGTTTGTATTATTTTGTAAAGCGACCTTGGGTTCTTGAAAGGCGCTATAAAAAATAAACATTATTATTATTATTATTATTATTATTTATCTCTGAGAAGTCCAGATTCTAAGCTTTCGATAGACACCTCATATGCCTGACTCATGTACACGGAGAGTTTAACGTTTTAAGCGTAAACTTTTTTTGTGAAATAGCGCCCCCTTTTGGACCCGCCGGCGTGTTTAAAAATTGTGCTCATTACTTTATATGTCCAAAACTATTAACACATGATGCTGTTGTGTTTGTGTCTGTCTTGTGGATGGTATTTTTCTTTCTTCAGCTCACACGTATCAGGTGTCGGTGCGGACGGGTGACATGCAAGGAGCTGGCACTGATGCCAACGTGTTTCTCACCATCTATGGAGATCTGGGTGACACTGGAGAACGCAAACTCAGTAAATCAGAGAGCAGCAGTAACAAGTTCGAGAGAGGAGCCGTGAGTGATTACAACTGGCACATTCAGAAAGTGTCCAAGTTTGTATATCGTTTATTTTCCGGGAAGACTCATTTCCTTACCTGAGCGACTCAGACATGACACTGTGCTAACCTGGTTGAGAGGCCGCTAGACAGATTGCTAGCGTTGTGATTGTGTATGATATAATTCAACATGTTAACATTGAAATAAACGTCTTTTTCTAGGTTGATAAGTTCAGTATAGAGGCTGTGGATCTCGGTCAGGTGTTTAAGATCAAAATACGTCATGATAACTCGCTGGCGGCTGCAGACTGGTATCTGGATCAGGTGGAGGTGGTGGACGTGGAGACAGAAGAGGTTTATATGTTCCTGTGTGAACGATGGCTCTCCAGAAAGAAGGAAGACAAGCGCATTGAAAGGATTTTCTATGTCAAGGTGATGGAAGCTTGGATATCAAAATGTGTACTGTGATGCGGTTGTCTAATAGTGAGTTTAACGTATTTTTTTCTCTCAATTTTTTTTTTATTCCCTCAAAAAACATTTCTCTCCAAAATTTACAGTAGTAAAAATAACTGATATTTTACAAAAAATGTGGTATTTGATGTATTAGTAGACTCTCAAACATTATATATGTTTCTTTCCTTGATTTGGAAAGATCTGTCCCAGTGTTAGCATAAGATTTCATGTTTACTGATACTGACACCTGGTGGCCGAGTTTGGTACCGCATGCGTTACAAAAAAAATATATATTTTTTTTTTTTCAGAAATATGTAGAGAAAAAAATGAGAAAAATAATTAGAGAGAAAGATTTTTACTGTGCTGTTCGGTTAGCTAGCAAACAAAATTGTTGCCTCTTGAGGACAAAATAAATTTTGACAATAAAATATTTTGAGAAGAAATTTGAGAGAAAAAAAAATGTAAAAATAATTTAGGGAGAAAAAAAAATGTAATTTTGTGTTTGTAGGACAATACACCTTATAAAAAATTCACAGTGCATTTTGGGGCTTCCGTACTTCACTTAAACAAACAAAAAAATGAAGAACATTCTGTCATTATTTATTTACCGTCATGTCGTTCCAAACTCATAAGCCGTTTTTGTTTGGTGGAACACAAATGAAGAATTTTATAGTTTTCACACACATCTTTTCTCTACATCAACAGAAAAAACTTAAAAAAAACATGTTATATTCCAGGTCTTCTGAAGTGCTTTAAGAACAGACCCAAACAGAGATGATAGCTGACCCAAATTAAGCCCCTTTTCACTGATAATCATTGATGCAGATTGGACATCAGTAACATCCCACAACATTGGTTCTCAAGTCCACATAATCAAACATCATGACGTCAAAATTGTGCAAAATTTCATTTCAGCTCTGGTAGTGGTGAAGATTATCAGTGACCATTTTTGGTCAGACGTGGTCACCATGAACTGTTGTTTTATGTAAAAGAGCTGCATGAATATTCTCTCCTAGTATTGGGTAAGTTACTAAATAAAAATTACAAATAAAAAGTAATCCGCTACAAATGACTACTTCTCTAAAATTATGATCAGATTACTTTATAGATTACTTCTTTGAAAAGTAATCCCATTAATAATTACTTTACTTTTAAGTTACTTTCTAAAACACAGCTCAACAGATTCAAAATAATGTAAATTGTCACAGAAACGCAAACAGACGTACATATGAACATATAAATGCACATTTGAACTATTACACATAAATAATATTTGTAAATCAAGTAATGTACTTAAAAGTACTTACTTTCATTAAAGGTCAAAAAATGTAATCTGATTACTAGAGTTTTGTAATGTAATGCTTTACACAACTTTTGTGCTTAAAAGTAATTAGATTACAGTAACTAATTACTTTGTAATCCGATTACACACGACACTGTGCTCTACAAATGCTTTGATGTGTTCCAATGAACAATAACAGCATACGAGTTTGGCACAACATGAGGATGAATGGATAATGACAGAATTGTCATTTTAGGGTGGCCTATTCCTTTAAGAGACGCAGAAATGACATAAGGCACTATTTATAGATCATGTACTTTATACATTAGGGCTATGAGGGTGACAGGAATCCTCACAATGTGAAGAGGAACATGCAGAATCCTAAAGCCGGGCTGGACAGCAACATGAACAAGAAGAAAAAGAAGAAAAAGTCCGTCTCAATGGAAGAGGGTCCCAGTGAGTTCATCACATGACACGTCACTCATGATGTCATTGAACATAAAGTTGCACAAATGTCTGTTCCAGTGAGACACTTATAATGGAAGTCAATGGGGGCAATATTTGGAGGGTTTAAAGGCAGAAATGTGACGCTTATAATTGTATAAATACACTTGTGTATTATTTAACTATTGCGTTCGGCTCATTTTTGACACGGGAGAGGCAGATTATAATTATAAAATATTTTTTTAATGAGACCAGAGAACGAGTCCAGAGAAGTTGGCAGTGCTTCTGGACAGTGATGATGTACGGCTTCTCCTTTACATAGTAAAGTCTTAACTTGCATCTGTGGATGCAGCGGCGAGGGGTGTTCACTAACAAAGGTTTACTAAAGTTGAGAGCGAGACAAGAGAAGTCAGCAGCGATATTATGTAACATTTAGGTAAAATACTCTACCCCAAACCTTAAACCTAAATCTAACCGACTCGCGTGTGGACTCGTGTGCTCTTCAGGACTCGTACCCGCTCCGTTGTATCGCATATGCAACGCTCCATCAGTCGAGCTACCGCGCAATTAAATCACATTTAAACAAGCTTGTAAATGTAGTATGAGTAATGCAAATGTTAAAATAAGTCATGCGCGATAGTAAAAGTGTTTAGATGTCATAAGATAGAATTGTGTGAGGAACAGAGGGAAAAGTAAGTGTTTATTAACTGATAATCTGCCGTTTCACTCGTGATAAAGTCATTGTTGTTTTAGCGCCTCTAGCGTTCGCCTCTCTTGATTTCATTCTAGCAAGGAAAAAAAGTTACTTTTTACTTTTTTGATACTTAAGTACAATTTAATATGAATACTTTTTTACTTTCACTCAGGTATCTTTTTGGCAAGGTACTTGAGTACAAATTTCACTCAGTATCCATACTTTCACTTAAAGTATCATTTCTGGGCCATATTTGAAGAAAGTTGCATGGGATCGAGTAATTGTTGTTATTGTCTGTTGTACAGTGATCCCGTACCACTTCACCGTGTCTACAGAAGACGACCGTGACGCCAGCACCACCAGTCGAGTTTATGTCATCATCATCGGCCCAAACGATCTGGAAACAGAGCGACTCTGGCTCGATCTGCCTGACGGGAAGAAAGAATTTGCTGCAGGAAGTATGGAGCATTTTCACTGTTTTGGACTTGATGTGGGCGAAATTAAAAGAGTTGAGGTGAGGTGAACAATCCTTCTAAAAATCCTTAAAGTCTAATTTACATTAAAGTAGTCATGTTTGCTAAGAATGTAAAACCAAAGTCTTGAAAATGAGTATGTTCTGATATAAATTACAACGACGGATGAGCCGTGTTTGAAGCCTTTGATTAATAATTAGTGCTGTAATTTAATATTAACGCTAAGTTGCATTGGTGTTGTGCATAAGATCACTTCTCACTCGTGGTAAAATCACTAACACACGGCCTCGTGTGCCTTCTCGACTGCCAGAACCAAACCAGAAGTGCCAAAAGTAAGCCAGATTCGGCCCAGATTTCTTGCTTTCTGGGTTTAGTTTAACATCTGATCCTGATGGCTGAAGATTCAACTCTCTTTCTGGTCTTCAGTTGGGTCATAACGGAGCGACTCCAGAGAGCTGTTGGCTGGTTAATGAACTGTCTGTAGCGGTGCCCACTAAAGGGATCCAATACAACTTCCTGTGCAAGTGCTGGCTCGCCAAAGACAGAGGAGATGGTCTCACAACGAGAGTCTTCAACATACTGGATGCCACAACTATCAGTATTATCAGAAAGGTGCAATGAAAGACATACGACACTTAATGCATCCATTGTTTCCTGAACTTTCTTGGTTTTATCTGACGGGTTCTTCATGAAGATTGTAGGTCCATTCACAGAACCGTTTGTCTCATTTCTCACTCTCTTCTTCAGGTTGTTTACGAGGTGACGGTTGTTACAGGAGACACTCAGAATGCAGGAACAGACACTAACATTTATATCACTGTGTTTGGGGCCAATGGGAGCACAGAGGAGATGCTGCTACAGAAAAATGAGGACAGGTACAAATTCAGATAGAAAGAAAGTGTCATGCCTGCCTACATGACTACATTGTCACTAAAACAGGTAATACTGTGGGTGATAAGCAGACTCTCCAGGTGGTTTCTCCATCACGTTCCTTATGAAGGGATTGTAAGCATTATCTACATGACTAATATTACTGTAAATGTCATAATGTCCATTTACCCCCCCGGTAAAAGTGCCTGAGAAGATGGTGTTGTTCTTTCTATCTTCATGGTTTTTCTCTTCGTTCGTGCATCTGTAGGTTCGAGAGAGGACAGGAAGACACATTTAACCTGGAGATAGATGACATCGCTCCCTTGAAAAAACTGCGTGTTCGCATCGATGGAACAGGAAGTCGACCCGATTGGTTCCTTGACAAGGTCAGTCAGTTTCAGCTGTCTTCACTTGATGAAATGGTGCCTTAAATTCTGTTTGATAGTTGTTTTGTCATATATATATAAATATATATATACCCTGCATTCAGAAAGTATTCAGAAATTGAGCTCAAGTGCATCCCATTTCTCTGGATCATCTTTGAGATGTTTCTACACTTTGACTGGAGTCACCTGTGGCAAATTAAATTGATTGGACATGATTTGGAAAGGCACACACCTGTCTATAAAAGGTGTTATAGCTGTGAATCATATCAGAGCAAAAACCAAACCATGAGGTCAAACGCCCGCAGAGATCAGAGACAGGATTGTGTCGAGGATCTGGGGAAGACTACAGAAACATTTCGGCTGCATTGAAGGATCCCAAGAGCACAGCGGCCTCCATAATTCTTAAATGAAGAAGTTTGGAACAAGCAGGACTCTTCCTAGAGCGGGCCGCCCGGCCACACTGAGCAATTGGGGGAGAAGGGCCTTGGTAAGAGAGGTGACCAAGAACCCGATGGTCACTCTGGTTGAGCTCCAGAGATCATGTATGGAGACGGGAGACACGAGCAGAAGGACGACCATCACTGCAACACTCCACCGATCTGGGCTTTATGGCAGAGTGGCCCGACGGACGCCTCTCCTCAGGGCAAGACACATAATAAAGCACCTAAAGGACTCTCAGACGGTGAGAAACAAGATGGTCTGGTCTGATGAAATTAAGATTGAACTGTTTGGCCTCAATTCCAAGCGTCATGTCTGGAGGAAACCAGGCACCCCCTCATCACCTGCTCAGTACCATCCCAACGGTGAAGCATGGTGGTGGGGGTGTTTTTCAGCAGTGGGGATTGGGGGCTGGTCAGGGTTGAAGGAAAGCTGAATGTACCAAAATACCGAGATATCCTTAATGAAATTCTGGTCAACTCTGTGAATGTCCTTGAGTGTCCCAGCCAGAACCCGTACTTGAACCCAATCGCACATCTCTGGAGAGACCTGATAATGACTGTCCACCGATGGTCCCCATCCAACCTGACAGAGCTGGAGAGGATCTGCAGAGAAGAAAAGCAGAAAATCCCCAAATCCAGGTGTGGAAAGCTTGTCACATCACACCCAAAGAGACTTGATGCTGTAATCGCTGGCAAAGGTGCTTCAAATAAGTGCCGAGATAAGGCTCTGAAAAATGAAGGGGACTGAAGACTTGTTGAATGCACTCATGGATGGATTACAGTCTGGGCCAATGGGGCCAGTGCCCAGGGGCCCTTGACTACCAAGGGGCCCTTGAATGCCCGGGGGGGCCCTGGGCTTTAAGGTTGCGCGATCCAGTTTGACGATCCCCCTGCTCGAAAACCCAGCAACAATGAAAAAGAAAATATTGAGTGTTTATTGCACTTTTTGTGGACACAAATTTCAGTGCTTTTTTGGAATGATTCATCTATAAATCTGACCTAATGTACCTTTAAAATCTCACAGATAAGTAATTAAGACTGTAAACATTCGTTCTGTCACACAATCCAGATGATAATGAGAAATCTGACCACTGAGGACGTGTATGTCTTCACGTATGAGGAGTGGCTCTCGAAGACCAAAGGACCCAAAAGAACGAAAGTGTGTGAACTTCCTGCAGTGGTGGACGACGAGGAGATGGTGGAGAAAACCACATATATCATTCAGGTCAAAACCAGTGATGTTGCAGGTATGTTAAATATGAACTGACTGATTGCATGTGATAGTACTGGAGTGTTCAGAATAGCAGAAGTCTCCATTTGCTCTCATTGCAGTCTAGGAGAAACAACGGAGATCTCTTTTGCGATTGTGTTGTAGTAAATGCATATCACGAGGTAATGTAGGAATGCTTAACAGTTCTCATGTGTTATTTTGCAGGTGCTGGTACAGATGCCAATGTGTTTCTGATTGTGTTTGGGGAAAACGGTGACACAGGGATGCTGGCATTGAAGGAAAGCAGCAACAGAAACAAGTTTGAGCGCAAACAGGTGGATGTGTTCAGATTCATGGACATTCTGAGTCTGGGTGAACTGTCAAAGGTCAGAGTGTGGCATGACAATAAAGGTGAGAAAAACATGCACGCTTTATATAATCTCAGTGTTTATCTGGAGTGCTGCTGTATTTTTTGTGGCCAATTCTGGCCCTGTGGACTCTAAAAATAAATAAATTCCCTTTTGAACGTTTTTCACCCTCTCGCTAGTTTATTTAACCCTCCAATTCTGTTCATTTTTACCAAATTCGATTTTTTCCTGATGTAATAAAAAAGGTTTCGTTTATCTAAGCAGTACAAGATTTAGTGACTTCCTCCACTTGCCATCTAAACACAAGAACAATTTGGACCTGATTCAATAAGTATAAGTAGTCATAAAATAAAAAAACGGCACCTTTGATGTTTGCGTTCTGACCATAGGAAATTAATGGGAAAGACTAAAACACAGAGCAATTTTTTATTTTTATTTTGTCAAATCTATAAATCAGCCACAAAGCAGAACACATACACAGACATGAGGGGGTAAGACCATAACCCACAATGCAACACACACACCCACACACACACACACACACACACTCATGCATGCACACACTCACGCACGTATGCACACAGAGACCTGAGTCTGATTTATACCCTAAATTGAATTTTCAGTCTATTGCTGTTTATTACTGTTCATTGTCTTTACATTATTATGAATTTACTTTTAAGTTATAACACTTTGATGTTTAAAGTAAATGATTGGTAACAAAATTATTATGTTATGTCTTCTTTGTAACCCCAGATCAGGTTTGACTGTATTGTAATCATAATTAACTCTTCAAAACCATTAAAAAAGCTCTAAACTTTGACAGTTTGATAATGCCTAAATCTAAATGCGTAACTTGAGGTAAAAGTTTGAATTACAACACAGTGCGTGGCTGCATAGAACACTGCCGCCATCTACTGGCTATTATTGTCATAACATGATTTTCAATCTTCCATTTTTACTGTTTAAGTTAAATAAATGTGCTTATTTGCATATGCAAATGAATGGTGAAATTGAGAACTGATTATATTATAAATAATATCTAAAAACCATCAAATCCCAAGAATTTTATTTTTACTTTAGGGAAGAAGAATTTTTTTGTACCTATTTTAATTTTTTCAAAAAGTCAAAAATGACCGCAAACATCAAAGCGGCCCTTGTTGATCAGAACAGGAGGGTTAATTGGTCTGCTAGCAAATGTCCAACAGTGTATGTACATGCATCACTGGAGATTAAGGTCATTCTTCCTTTTTTTTAAACGTCATCAGGTCCTGCTCCGGGATGGCATTTGGAATACATCGATGTAAAAGATGATTTGCTGAGTCAAACCTTCCGTTTCCCGTGTGACCGTTGGCTCGCCAAAAATGAAGACGACGGTCAGATCATGAGAGAGCTGGCGTGTGCCAATAATGATATTCTGGATCTCAGTGACAAGACCAGTAAGAATGGGACATTTACTCTGCAACACTAGTAAAACGACTCAGTATTGTGAATTTTGAACACCATGTTTTATCATGTTTTCAGAATATGAGATCGAGATCACAACAGCCAACGTTGACGATGCCGAGACGAAGGAGAACGCTTGGATTGTGCTGGAGGGAAGGAAAGGACGTTCAAAGGAGTTTATGATGGAAAACTCAAAGAAGAAGAGGTTTACGCGGTATGTACCATGAGACGTCAGAAACAACACAGCAATAGATTCTATATTAACCTCTTCGACTCTGGCGGGGCTAGCAGCGTGCGATACGTTTACGTTTAAATTGTAAAAGTTCCCAAATACATACAGTCACTCATATTTGGTACCATTTGAAAGCTTAGAATCTGAACTTTTTACAAAATATCATCACCTTTGTATTTAAGCTACATAAAACAAAATTATGCCTCACATGTGAGCGGCACCTAAAGGCGTTGTGGAAATATGCGTATGATCAGACACGTTTTTCACATAGCGCTTAAAGGACAGGAAAGCTCTCGTTCACAGGAATGTAACTATACAGTTTTATTTTGTCGGCCTAATACCGCAGTTTGAATGATTATCAAAAGAATCACAAAGTCAAATATGATCTCTGTAAGTGCGTTTATACACCTAGTTTGTTTGAGCACTCCAAGTGCTCTCAGAGCGGTATAACGTGTATATTGGCACTTTTCCACGGGACGTTACGGTTCGACCCGCTTTACTGTTCTGAGCGTGCATTTACACTGCAGTTTAGTGCCGCCTCAACGTGGGCGGGATTATAGGCTGATCACGTTCAAAAACATTAGAGTGGACCAAAGTGCTGTCTATAAATAATACTTAAAAATAAAATGCAACAAAATCGTTGCATTTCCAACGAAAAATCCAGCTTAAACCAGCCTAAGATGGTCAGGCTGGTTTTTGAGTTGTTTTTAACACTTATTTTTAGCTGGTCAGGCTGGTCTTAGCTGGTCAGTGTTGGTTTTAGCTGGTCTTAGCTGGTCAGTGTTGGTCTAAGCTGGTCAGTGTTGGTTTTAGTTGGTCTTAGTTGGTCAGGCTGGTCTTAGCTGGTCAGTGTTGGTCTTAGCTGGTCAGTCTGGTCTTAGCTGGTTTTAGCTGGTCACTGCTCGTTGTAGCTGGCCAGGCTGGTCTTAGCTGGTTTTAGCTGGTCAGGCTGGTCTTAGCTGGTCAGTGTTTGTTTTAGCTGGTCTTAGCTGGTCTTAGTTGGTCAGGCTGGTCTTAGCTGGTTTTAGCTGGTCAGGCTGGTCTTAGCTGGCGAGGCTGGGAGACCAGCTAAAACCAGCTAAGCCAGGCTGGGAGACCAACTAAAACCAGCTACTTCCATCTTAAACCAGCTAAGACCAGCCAACCAGCTTAGGCTGGTTTTAGCTGGATTTTTCAGCAGGGTAATCAGATGCCAAAAACCTGCTAAAATAAGTATGTTTTCAAGGCTTGACGATGATTTTAAAGATAACGGCAACACATTTCATAGTTCAGAGCCGCAACAGAAAAGGCGCGATCTCAACTACGCCTCAAGCGACACCGTGGGACAGTTAGGAGGATGCTCGGAGATGAGCGCAGATGATGTTGGGATTGGTAGAGGATGAACATGTCCTTTATAGCACTTTTCCACGGGACGTTACTGTTCGACTCGACTCGCTTTACTTTCTGAGCGTGCATTTCTACTGCAGTTTAGTGCCGCCTCAACGTGGGCGGGATTATAGGCTGATCGTCATAGTTGCGCCGCCTCTACTGCCGTGACATCATCTTAAACATGACAGAAACATTACTGACCTTAAACAATAATAACACGAGAGCTAGCTGTTAGCCGCTAGCTCATAGTGCTGCATAAAGCAGTTGTTGATGGTGATTTCACACGAGTGTAACAGTTAAATTGGGCTGGTTGTTTTAGAAGTTTCCAGTAGCTGCTCAACTAAATAAAGTGAAGCTTTCAAGCAGAATATAGAGTTAACTTTACAAACGTCCCGTCCTCCATCGTGGATCAGTCCAGCGCACTCTCCCTCCCATTGCTCGCCGGTCTAGATAGCGTCCATTTGGTCGAGCCACTTCCTCTTTTCCTCGATGGTTCTGTCGTCACTTTTAACTTTTCCCGGCACTGTTGGGAGGTCCGGTGGTATCCGTGTGCGGGCAACAGCTGAGACACTTCCTGAGAGACTTTTTCATTTCGCTCAACGCTAACGAGAGGACCTTCTGCACCTCGTTTAAGGCGTGGATTGCGCACAGCCGTTCGAAAGTTGCATGAACAAATGATACTGCTATCGCTGTTGCTAACTTTAAAACTAGCGGGTTGATGTCCCATGTCGTTAATCCAGTGACGCCGGTAGTGACGATTCTCTCTGACCAATCAGTGATCTGCAGGATTTTGACGTCACGTTTAGTATCGGCTCGGCTCGCTTGCAACCTCGCCGGGGTGGCACTAAAAATAGTACCAGGTACCAGCTGCAATCCACAGTGGAAAACCCCAAAAAAGTACCATGCAGTGGAAAAGCGCCATATGTGAACAACCCAAGTGGTCTCAGACCCCCCCTCAAAGGACCCAAAAGCAAACCATACTCAGACCACCTCCTGAGGTTCGATTGATTTGAGGTTCGATTGACTAGTTAAGGTGGACGCCTATCTGTAATAAGCATACGTACACCTTAAGAAGTATGACAATTGATTATCATAATAAATCACAATTTAAGTCCTGAATTTAATTTAAGCTTTGAGCTCATTTGCGGCCGGTTCCCTTTCTGGTTTCACTTTAACCGAACTGTTTGTCAAACCACCTTAAGACAGCAAAGATAAACGTGTCATGTCTGCTCCAATCACTGCTTCTGTAAGCCCCAAATTAGCCAAAACTCTACATCAACTCTTACCCTTAGGCTGTTTTCTTCCAAATCAGCCATTTTTTAATCCATTCTCTATGAGCTTGCTTGGTAAAAATTCAATATTATATCTCAGATGTCCAGAAAAATCATGATATGTTATCAATTATTGATCCCAGCTTTCCAAAGACACCTCGATTGAGCTTCTAGTCCATTCAGAGGCCGAGATATGCGATGAAACAGTGGAGAACATGCATGCGATGTCAATCGTGCGAGTGTCCAGCTGAGTTAGAGCGCCACCTACATTTCATATCTGTGTATTGTGATGGAAGTTCGTAGATTAAATAACTTTTCTAGAGTACTTGCTGACATCTAGTGGAATGAAATAAGACTGTTTGCAGGGAGAGCAAACAACCAAAATAACATGCTTTAGAAGATAGAACAAAAGTTCTTATAATTTGGGGGGTTTATCTAAAATGAGACCAATTTTTGCAATTTTGCAATAAGTCCACAGTCATCAGTGAAACGTTCTGACACATCTATGACTAATTTTTAACAGTGAAGTCATTAAATGTATCAAATCACATATTTGGAAATACGGTAAATTGACAAAGATGTTCAAAATGGTTTGAGTGTCCATTAACGTTTCATTAGTATAATTGGAAATAAAAGCAAATATAATGTGACTGTTTATTTCAGTGGTGCCACGGATTCCTTTGAGTATTCCTCCAAAAATTTGGGAGAGATAGTTGGTATTTGTTTGGGCCACATAACGAAGGAGAAAAAAGCGAAGAGTGGATCTTTCTGGCACGTGCAGGAAGTGGTGGTGACCGAGAAAGAGCTTGGAAACAAGTGAGTACATTTGTAATATTCTCATGACTCAAACACAACAGACAGTCATTCTGGCTCCGTCTGTCCTCCACAGATATTATTTCACCTGTGATGCTCAGATCCCACTGGCAGCCAAAAAAGATGAGTTCATGACTTTTGAGTGTACCAAAACTGTGGAGAGTTTCGCCAGCAAAGTCCACAGTTTGGTTCCGGTCAAATACGAAATTATCATCATCACGGGAGACGTGAAGGGAGCCGCCACCGACGCCAACGTCTTCATCACGATCTACGGCGTCAACGGAGACTCGGGCAAGCGAGCGCTGAAGCAGAAGTTCAGAAACCTGTTTGAAAGAGGACGCACGGACCGCTTCCTGCTGGAGATGCTGGATTTGGGTGAACTGTTGAGGGTCAGAGTTGAACATGACAACAGCAGCACGTCACCCGGATGGTTCCTGGAGTGCGTGGAGGTCACAAACACCGCCAACTGGGTCACCACCATATTCGTTTGTGGAAAGTGGTTGGACAAAAATAAAGCGGATGGACAAATTCAAAGAGTGCTCTACCCCAAATATTAAACGAATGCTTTTATACCTAAAGCCTGATTCAGGCCTGCGACAAAGACTCATTTGTACATTTTTACAAAAATTCGAATAAACCTCTTTTGTAATCAGAATTCATGTTTACTGCAGGGAAAATCTCTTGAACCAAATGCCTTGTTGATGAAAGAGCAGGATTATGTTCTCTTGGGATCGAACCTGCAACCTTTGTGTCAGCAGCCAAACAACCTTGAGTTGTTAACCTTTTTTTGTTTTTTTTCACATTCTCACCTTGCATAAGAAACTACAACATAATGCATTGCTGTAAATGAAAGGGCACTTTTTAAAGTAACCAGTAATATGCCGTTTTTGAAGCCACATGCTGTTTGATTTTGCCTCCTGAAAGGCTCCACAAATGTCTTAAACATATTTTAGTATGTTTCTTCTACATCATTTTTTTTAATCTTTAAGAAGTTAATTATATTTGTTGCAAACTAATCAACTTTATCTAATGTAGCTTTACAGGAAATTGAGAAAATATGAACGTTGTCATATGGCAACACTGTACCACAATGCAACGCAATGCAATGCCTAGCGACATGAATAACCATATTAGCAACATACTAGCAATGCATATCTACTTGCATATATGTCAACACTGTCTAGCTACATGCTAAAATACGCTAGCAACATGCTAACAACACCTAGCTTGGTGCTAAATCATGCTAGCAACACCTAACTTGGTGCTAAAACATCTACTTTTTAAAACATGCTAACACTATCTTAGCAACATGTTAAAACATGCTAGCAACACCTAGCAACATGTTAAAACATGCTAGCAACCCCTAGAAACATGCTAAAAAATGCTAGCAACTCCTAGAAATATGCTAAAACATGCTATCAACCCTTCGCAACATGTTAACAACACCTATCTTAGTGCTAGAACATGCTAGCAAAGCCAAGCTATGTGCTAAGATATGCTAGCAACACCAAGCTAAGTGTTAAAACATGCTACATGTTAGCAACACCTATCTACTTTTTAAAACATGCTAACACTATCTTAGCTACATGCTAAAACATGCTATTCACACCTAGCAACATGTTAAAACATGTTAGCAACCCCTAGAAACATGCTAAAACATGTTAGCAACCCCTAGAAACATGCTAAAACATGCTAGCAACCCCTAAAAATATGCTAAAACATGCTAGCAACCCTTCACAACATGTTAACAACACCTATCTTAGTGCTAGAACATGCTAGCAAAGCCTAGCTATGTGCTAAAACATGTTAGCAACACCAAGTGATAAAACATGCTAGGAAAACATAGTGAAGTGCAAAAACATGCTATCAACGCTTAGCTAATAGTTAAAACGTGTTAATAATGTCTAACTAAGTACTAAAACATGCTAACAACATGTAACAAAACTGCTAGCTACATGTTAAAACATGCTATCGACACTAAGATACACGATAAATCATGCTATCAACATGCTAAATATGCTAGCAACCTTTCGCAACATGTTAGCAAAGCCTAGCTATGTGCTAAGACATGCAAGCAACATCAAGCTAAGTGCTAAAACATGATAGGAACACATAGTGAAGTGCTAAAACATGCTATCAACATGCTATCAACATGCTAACAACACCTAGCAATGTATTAACAATACCTAGCTAAGTGCAAAACATGCTAGCATCATGCTAATAACATGCTAAAACACGCTAGACAGTACACATTATTTACATTTCTAAGCTTATAAAACTTAAAACTTTCAGACTAGGCTTTTTCCAGCCAACCACAAAGTTTGCATTTTCTCATTGGGAATGTTAACAGACATATGCTTCAATTATATTATTGCATTTAACCACAATATAATTGCATATAATTATATATGCCTTAGAGATAATGAAAAGGGCATCGATAATCAGCAATATTATAGAATGCATATTTTTCACTTCATTTGAGCTTGTAGGAGTTCCATGTTTCCATGTACAGTATATACATATGTATATAAATAATTATTTAATTGAAGGAGAAATGTATCATTTTGAAAAAAAAAATATATATATATATAGTTTTTGGGCCATTTTCCATTACCTACAGGTACAGCGCTGCCATGTGGCAATGTTTCCGAAAATTTTGACAATAATTTTTTTCTTTCTCAAAAATGTCTTTTTATTTTGTTATTAGAGCAATTTCATGTCAGAAAAAGCATATGTGGAAAATTATTCCTTCAATAGAACAAAGTGTACCACACTGGGTTGAAGTTGTTTCTCTGCTCATATATTCTGAATCCATAACATCGTTTTCAGGAGAGAACACTAGACATGTTCAAACCCTAACTAGGGGTGCCACCTTGGCCCTTACTGCTGGTCATCATTCAAGCAATCATTGTTATGACCATTTACACCTTGTTTGATATGGAAATTACCACAAAGCATCATATAATTCATTCAGACTATAACATCAATAATTTGATTGTGTAAAAGTTTAATAAAATTATTATTCTGTCCCTGAGCAATTTTGAGTTGAAGCTAATATTTGAAAATAGTTAGCTGCTCTACCAAAATACACTGCAACTATCCGCATTAAACAGCATTTGAACAGATATGCCATTATGTAAATAAATCTACATGAATCCTCCAAACAAACTAACTCACTAAAATGAATGTGTGTGCTGAGAAAGCTGGAAAAACCAGGAAAAAAGGAAATTGCAATACTCGTATGAGCAAAGGTGAGAGGCTCACAGAAATGTCAGGTGCTGTCAACGTTTGGGGGCGGTGCACAATGCTGCGAGCGCGCATGTGTCTGTCTGTCTGTATGTATGTGTGTTTACGTGTGTGTGTGTGAGAGTGTGTGTGTGTGTGTTTACATGTGTGAGTGTGTCATTGTGTGTATGTGTGTGTTTACGTGTGTGAGTGTTTGTGTGTGTGTGTGTGTGTGTGCATGTGTGTGTCTGTCGGAATGTGTGTTTACGTGTGTGTGTGTGTGAGAGAGAGAGTGTGCGTGCGTGTGTCTGTCTGTATGTGTGTTTACGTGTGTGTGTGTGTGTGTGTGTGTATGTGTGTTTACGTGTGTGCATGTGTGTGTGCGCGCATGTGTGTGTCTGTCTGTCTGTATGTTTGTGTGTGGGTGTGTGTGTGTGTGTGTGTGGTGTGTGCATGTGTGTGTGTCTGTGTGTGTGAGAGTGTGTGCGTGTCTGTGCGTGCGTGTGTGTGCGTGTGTGTGCGTGTGTGTGTGTGTGTGTGTGTGTGTGTATATCCTCCGGCAGCATCCTACCCTTTTCGAAGCATCACATTATATGCAACGCCTTTTAAATGTTTGCATGTGAAATAACGAGCGGCAAGTTTGCAAGTTTAGATTTTTTGTAAGGGGGGGGGGGGGGGGCATAAGAAATCATCAAGGGGGCTTCACTTTACATCGAGGATACACTTTCGATCTTTGAATGCAACCGTCAACACTTCTTGGCAAAGGCAACAGAGATGTCATAACTAAACTTAGCCATGATTGGATGATACATCACGTATGTGTCTTTCAAATAGCCTGCACAGTGTGTTTCATTTACAAGTGTCTTTTTGTGGTTTGACAGCTTGAATGAAATCTCTTCAAAAAGATAAATTGCATAATAAACATTGTCATTTCTAATCATTCAGTTTGCGCAGTTACACCAGTTTCATACACTAACCTGCAAACACGTCAACATCACTGTTCATTCTCATAGAAGTACAAAAACCTCCGTTACTTTTGTTTGTATGGTGTCTAGATTCACAACTTTGGGCTGCCACCTGCACCGCATCAACACGGCGTGATGCTTCTTGTTTGATGTGCAACTGGCTCAATGCTTTTAAACACGGTGTAACAGATATCCTACCTTTTCATAAGAGGTGCAAAAAGCACAAAATCACACTGGTTGTGTGTTGTTTACATGCCTTGTTTTACCCGCCTCACGAAATATGGAAGCCCACAAGTGACAAAAGACGAGTGTCTTTATTACACGTATATAGTAAATGAAGGGACACAAATCAGATCTAAGGGGGCAATGCCCCCTTTTGCCCCCTCATGGCACTGGGGGTGTTTCTCAAAAGCTTTGTGAGTCAACTACATTCGCAAGGTCCAGTTACCAAAATATTTAAAAGATTTGGTGTTCCATGAAACCGTAGTTTCAATGAACATGTCAACATTCGAGACCCTATTTTTAAAATATCAGAATGGCAGTATTTTTCTATCTCTTCCAAAATCACTTGGAAGTTCAATCTTTGCAGTTTGTGTCATTTTTTTTAAGTCACGTCTTTAGCATGACAAATGGATTGAATACTGTAGATAATGCTCTTGAGAGAAATACGCAACAGGTACACTATAAATCAGTCCCTGTTTTATGCAAATGATTTTTAATCAAAACAAACTATCTTCACAATTATTGTGTTGGTCCATCAATATTTGACAAAAATAAAAAATATATATATTTTTTTCAATCACCAGAAAACAACACTTGTGCCATTTAAGCCCTGTTACACCCCTCTAATGCAGCGCACTCTGTCAAGACTTTAACCCTTAAAGCTCGGATGGGCCCCTGAGAAGAACAAAATTCAATATTAATAACTACAGTTTTGACCAACACAAAATAGGAATCGTTTGAAAGTTTAGAAGCTCGACTTTCCAATGCATGTAGACATTATGACCAAAACTGAACAAGTGCTTTGAAATTTGCAGATAAATCAGAAGTGTCCGTTTTGATAATTTATATATATAAAAAGTTGCACTGTACATATTATTGCAATCAGAAAAAACATCAAACTCATCAAATATTCATGTGTCATATGTTGTTGGAAAGCTGTTAAAGAGTAAAATACAACCAGACTATTTGTTTTACTCACAGATTAAAATATAGCGAGTAACAGCTAAATATATGTCTTTGACTGTTATGTTGGTGTTGTTTATATGCCGCATTTTCACTTATAACTTCACGTAAAATAAACAGCACATAAAATATCACATATCATTATTTAGAGTCAGTGATTATCTTTCAATCGAGTCCACACACAAGATAATCAGATGTATAGATCATTAGATAATCCACATGAAGCACAATGTTACATATGACCACCAGGAGATGGCGCCAAATACATGACACAGACTCAATGATGACTCAAATGACACAGAATGAAACTGAATGAGATGATTATCTTTCAAACGAGTCCACACACAAGATAATCAGATGTATAGATCATTAGATAATCCACATGAAGCACAATGTTACATATGACCACCAGGAGATGGCGCCAAATACATGACACAGACTCAATGATGACTCAAATGACACAGAATGAAACTCTGTGAAAATAGTAAATTTTTGGCTCTTAGAGGAGTTAGAGTGCATTGTGAATTGGGCATTCCAAATTGGGAGAAAGTCCAAATTTTTTTTATAAAAAATGATGACTCAAATGACACAGAATGAATAAAACTCATTCTGTGAAATCTCATGAGTAAAATCATGTCTGCATGGTATGCAAACCTTTAGTCATTGTTGTGTTTGTATGTGTAATTAGTTCTTATGTACAATTATTATCTTTTATTTATTTGGAAAGAGTTCAAATCAACTCAAAACCAGAAACCATTGTGACTAGCTCCAGTTTCTCCAGTACAGAAAACACACCCCTTATTGGTTTCGTTTCAGATAAACACGCTGCGTAATATCATAAAGCAAACTGTGGTTGATAACGTCTCAGTCAGACGGTCGTGGATGATATAAGCTGCAAAGTGGACCAGACTTTATGATGATGGTCAAAATCTTTAACAACCACCAATCAATCAATCAATCAATATATCTAATATTCACCAATCAATGTGCAGATTACAAAGTGCAATGAACAACTGTTACCTTTAAGCATTTTCAACATTTTATTTAAAAAAAAAACACATACAAAAAGTGTCATATACAAGACAAGAAATTAAAAAAAAGACAAATTTGGGTTAAGCTATGCAACTTTTTGCATCATCATTAGTAATAAATACAGTACAAAATCCACCAAAAGTGAATATAAGATTTTCTTTTTTTAAACGCAATAAACACTTATCTAGTTATCATACATTATAATCACCAAGCTATTGCTTAAATATTGTCCATACATATTTTTCTACTTGAGCTATAAAATATTGATGTCAGAAACATTGCGCAATAACAGCACACAGCAGTGTCTCGTACAAAGAGCCTCTTCCCTTCACTGGCAGGATAGCTATTTTTTTTTTGTTTCTATTTTCTTTTCTTTTTTTGTCAGCAGCAGAAAAAACATCAGAAATATTTTAACATACAGTATGTATCCATTCTCATACGCATATTAAAACCTGAGAAAGACATGCATTACAGAGCTTGTGCTTTAGAATCTACCAATCCGAATGAAACTACTATTGCTTATGTCCAAAATCTGCAGGACAAATGGATTAAACCAAAGACACTTTAAGGCTACACAGGCTAGAGAAAGAAAATCATGAAATATAAAGCCATTTTACACTTTTCTTTTTCCTTGAATCATTTTCTGAAACCATTAGAAGTGTTTATATGAGCACAAAACTAGAAAATAACCAGTTTTCCAGAAATACAATTCCACTCGGATTCATTTTGTATGGCAGAAAACGAAATCTCATCTGGGTTATCTGCCACATCAATATGGTAGTGTTTTCTACTTTATAGCACAATGCTGGTAATATTACACAATAAGAAATGAAAGATACTCTATACTATAATGTACCACAATACTAACGGTATTAATGCATTCAGACGTTTTAAAGCTCCTCTTATGAAGTAACCACACAAAAAAAAAGTAAACAAATTTGCTACTAATAGGCAAAATAAGCATCACTTAAAGTAAAGCCAAATGGACAAGAGACAAGCAGCTATTATCACAGTAAACAAGCATTTAATCAGCATTTAATCCGCTCCTCGCTAATCACCACCCGTTCAAATACTAAGTTAAGGTTCACCTTTGAACTCTCTTGTCATTAAAAACCAACGTAGTGTTATATTTTCCATTGAACACAATCTTAACGGAGTTCATAGTGACCATGTCTGTCAAACTCCCAAAATGGCAAAAGCATCTTACGGGTTGAAACATACTTTACGCAAGTGCGCGAATGCAGGCGCTATTTGAAACGCAAGCTCGATTTCACGCGTTGCTGCGTTCTGAAATATGTCCGACCGCAATTCAGAACTCACTACAGTGAAACTAGTATTAACTGTTCACTTTTATGGTGAGTTTTCTCTTTCAACTTCTACTATAATCCCGGAGCAACAGTTTGAACAGTTTCAATAGCTGTCCGTAATCGCCACTCCCCAAATATTCTTTTGTAAATCTTTTGAACTGTGTTATTAATGTAACAAAATAAACTGTACAGTCAAATTCCTGAGAGCAAGACCTTTCATTTGATATGTGACATTGTCCATTTATGTGCTATGTGAAGGACTTTTATTTTTATATAAACATTTCTACCGCATTACCTCTAGAGGGCGCTACATTTCAACGCAAATGTTTTAAAGCCTTATTTTGCTATTTGGTGATGGTTATCTCTGAAAATGTCAGATTCTAATCAAATGATAATTCATATGCCTGACTTGCATATACGGAGACTTTAACGTATTAAGTTTTTTCGTGATGTAGCGAACCCGTCGTTAAGTCACTTTAACGACTTTTCGATACTTTCGTCTTTTTGACAGTCATGGTCACTGAACGGAATTCTCCTTTTGTGTGGCACAGTAATAAGGGTTGGCAATGCCATTAGGGCATGTAAATGATGCCAATGTTTTTATTTCTGGGTGAATTATTATTTTAAGAGAAACAAGATGAGCGGACACGTGGTGCACGTATGTTTTCAGTATGCCAGTGAGAGGCCGCGAAGCTGAGAGTGCAAAAATACAGACATGCAAAACAATTCCAGTCCATTTTAACATTTTACTGTCTACTAGCTCACAGATGCTTTAAAATTGCATTTAATGGAATGTAACCAAAAACTACAGCACCACATACAAGCACATTTTAACACGCCCTTGGGTTTTTTGACACGTATGGCCCTTTAAACTAAAGCACAACCACATGCAAAGCACTCCCATTAAAGTATACCACAATGAGGTATTTATACACGCGTTATGTAAATAAATAGATCGATTACATTGTGATACAGAACTTAAAGTATGCACCCATAGTAGGTAAAGTTAGTCATAAATTATGATTGTTAAATACTTAAGGCATTCTGACACACAATATCATGTGTAAACTATAAAACGCAGACGGGCGCCACGCAGTCACGAAAAACTAACGCACGTGTAATGCACACTGTCATTAACATCGCTACATTAACGATTAACTGGAACCCTTTGATCAAATTAAAGTCTTTCAAGAATTAACCACCCGGAAATGTCGAAATGTCGCAAAAAAAGCAAAATCAAGAACATAATTGTCAAATGTACTACATCACTTCAACACATCTTCGAAACATCTGAAATGCTACAGAAACAGTCACATATATTTAAAAAGTGGTCAGTGAGGCAGCAACGACTACTGTTACGTGAAAATAAAAATGCGCCGTTACAGTCCGTTCCCTTGTTTTTGTATAAGATAGAGTGCATGATACGCTAGGAAACCAATTACAGAGTGCAAATGCAGAAGCGGGAAGTTTAAACACAGAAATCAGGCGACCTCATCAGAGAGAGGAAGAGTGCATTCACGAAAATAACGCTAACTACATTAAGACAACAATAAATATTATTCCCAGCATCGCAGCTACTGACGTGGAGAAGCTGTACAGCCCCGCACACAGGTTGGCAACAGTACGAAAAAGAAATAGACAAACATGACAATGAACAGTTTAGAAAAGTTATGTTTGGTTTCTATAAAACAAATGGCTTTACTCCCTTATGTCCTCTAGAAATGGCAGCAAACAGGTTTCATGCACATTATGACTTTAGAGCTGCTCTAAAATGCTGTTGTACGACCAAGCGATACCACACGTCACAGAGCTAATGAAAACACCCAGTTATGCTAGTTAAACGTGTGCTTGTGCTACAGGCATTAAGGTAAATGTTTCACTCGTGGTAACTTGAGAGACCATCGCAAGTCCTTTTGACATTCTCTTACGTGCAGGATATGAATTACAGATATCAACGATTCCATTTTACCAAGTGAAAACGTTCCTTTTTGATATCGGTAATTAGTGTTTCACCAGTGAAGACGTTCTTTATCAAAGATAACAACATGACTCAAGGAAATACATTGAAATTACAAGTAAACACAATTCTTGATCGATAACTACATTTTGACAACATTTTACCAATATCAAAAAATATAATTTTTACTAGTTCCAATTCAACTGTCGACATCAGGAATGGAGATTTGTACTATTAACAATTAAAATTACAAATTATATTTGTACTAGTAAGCTTATATGTGAAAATTCTACTAGTTAAAATGCATTATGAACTTTTAAGTTCTTTTAAGGTATTTCTGAAAGTAATTATTTATTTTATTTAAATAATGTAAAATTTTTTAAAATGTTTTAAATCGAGAATTTACGTTTTTACTTGTATAAAAAATTAGCATTTTTGCTAGCAGTAAATCCATTCTGATATCAAGAATTTGCATTTTAACTAGTAAAAAATTTTTAGTAGTTCTAATTCAACTGTCGACATCAGGAATGGAGATTTGTACTATTAACAATTAAAATTCAAAATTATATTTGTACTAGTACGCTGATATGTGAAACTGGAATATCAATTTATAATAAAGATATCCGTTCTTGCGTTTAAAGTCGGAGTGAAATTCTACTAGTTAAAATGCAATTTTAAGAACTAGGTTTTTTACTAGATGGAATCCCATTTTTGATATCAGGAATGGGTATTTTTGAAAGTAATTATTTATTTTATTTAAATCAAAAATTTAAATATTTTTATTTATTTATTTTTTAAATTACGTTTTTTTATTTATATTTGTATTAAAAAATTTGCGTTTTCGCTAGCAGTAAATCCATTGCTGATATCAAGAATTTGCATTTTAACTAGTAAAAATAGACTTTTTTATACCAATTCATGATACCAATAATTACATTGTAGCAATGGTACAAATCTCCATTGCTGATGTCAACAATTGAATAAGAACTAGCATTTAGCTAATTCTTGATATCAGCAATGGATTTACTGCTAGTGAAAACTTTCATTTTTTAAATCAGTAATTAGTGTTTCACCAGAGAAGACATTAATTCTTTATCAAAAATGACATCATGACTCAAGGAAATACAAAGAAATGACTAGAAAACATGATAACTGCATTTTGACAACATTGTACCAATATCAAAAAAATATAATTTTTACTAGTTCTAAATCAACTGTTGACATCAGGAATGGAGATTTGTACTATTAACAATGTAATTATTGATATCAAAAACGTCATTTGTATTAGTAAGAAGTACTTCGCTGAAATGTGAAATTGGAATATCAACTATAAAATTTATAGTAAAAATGTCCGTACTTGCGTTTAAAGTCAGAGTGAAATTCTACTAGTTAAAATGCATTTGCAGATTTCAAGAACTAGGATTTTTCACTAGATGGAATCACATTTTTGATACCAGGAATGGGTATTTCTGCAAGTAATTAAGTATTCTTGTTAATCAAGAATTTACGTTTTAAAAAAAAAATTTAAATCAAGAATTTACTTTTTATTTTATTTTTTACTTTTAGAAAAATGTGCGTTTTCGCTAGCAGTAATTCCATTGCTGATATCAAGAATTTGCATTTTAACTAGTGAAAAATATAATTTTTTATACCAATTCGTGATCAATAATAACATTGTAGCAATGGTACAAATCTCCATTGCTGATGTCAACAATTGAATTAGAACTAGCAAAAATGCTAACTAACCCTGAGATCAATACTTAGCATGATCAATAGTAGTAATTAGCTAAATAGAATTTGCATTAAAATGAAACCGTTTATCAATAATTCTTATCCTACACATGATTAAATGTCAAAAGGGTACGCAATAGAGATGCATTGACACAGTGTCTTCAGGATTAGTAGAATATCTCGCGGGAAACGTCCTCATGCACGTCACATCTCGCCCTGGGCTCGAACTTTAACATGCGTTTTGTGGATACGTTTCTTAAGCGTGGAGGTGCCAGAAGCACAAAATACACGGTCACGGTTCAGATCAAGCCTGGTCTTACTGATTACAAACATCGAGCATCACCTCTGATAATGACAGATACAACGGCTGATTGCGAGTCTTTTTAATACAGATTCATTATTCTGCTCGTGTGGAAAGCTGGCTCGCACGGGCAGAGTTGATCAATCCATTCACTTGACTATGAGACAAACCTCTTGTTTGATAATGACTTTGATTCCCATAATTGTTTTGCTTTTTCTGAAATTATTCATTAATACTTTGAACTGCAATGCAGCATGCTTAAAGTCCATCACCGGTCACATGTAATATCCCGAGCGTTTGTGGTGGTTATGCTGTAATGCTTCATCCATGACCTACTGAACACTGAGAACGTTTGGTTGTCGTCAACCGAGATCATTATGAAATCTGAAGGGCAGCATTGACCATCTTAAACATCCGACTGAAATCTTCTTTACTGAAACAATCTTCTCCACGTGCTCTCCAATTCTGTCCTGGATTTCACTTTAGAGTTTTGCATCTTGCCTGGTCTACATCATCATCATCAGTTGGCTCAGAAGGCAAAGGTCAGAGGTGAGAGGTGATGGAGATGACACACATTTGGCAAAGTACCCACGGAGGGACGGAGAAAGACAACAGAGCGTTGAAATAGTGCTACCCGAGACATCAGCTATCTGGAGACAGCTGCGTCTCGATGTCTACCCTGCAGATCGGACACTTCTTATTGGTTCCCAGCCACTGGTCAACACACGCCTGATGGAAGAGGTGCATGCAGGGTAATCTCCTGAGAAAAGAGAAAAACGTTTGTTTCGAAGCATTCAGTAAGAGTTGGAAACAATGCCAAATTAGCTTCTCAAACTAGCTTTAAGTGCACAGCTTCAAACTACCTGACGTCTTCTCCATCTTCAAGCATTGAGAGGCAAATGGTGCATTTCTCATCCGTGTCCAGCTCTTCTTCATCCATCTTTAGATCAAGAGGTCTTCTCTACAGACCACACAATCAGTTATTAGTCATTTAATAACACTAACCCTTTAATAACCATAACCCTAACCTAAACCATTACCAACAACCGTGACAATACAAGATCAGATCTTTAGGGACAAAGTGGCCACAGACCCCATCACTGGGAAAAGTCAAACAGATGGAGGAATAAAAGGAAGGTTTGTCAAGCCTCTTTGTTGGATTGTCAAAGCCTTGTCTGAGAGTTTCCCGTTTAAAAACCCTCCAGTTTGAAGGTTGTATAGGCCTTATGTACTGGGACTACTTGGATAAGAGAGTTAGACACTCTCAGGAACTGAAACTGAAATCAGGAACATCCTAGTGTTAGTCTATGGGACCTTTGGGAATATTTGATATTTGATTGTCTGTTACAGGAAGAACGCAAGTCTGATTGGTTAGAAAAATTACATTCTTCAAAGTAAAAAAAATACTAAAGGTCTGTACCAAATTGGGGGGTCTGGGTATCTCAGCGAGTATTGACGCTGACTATCACACTTGGAGTTGTGAGTTTGAATCCAGGGTGTGCTGAGTGACTCCAGCCAGGTCTCCTTAGCAACCAAATTGTCCCGGTTGCTAGGGAGGGTAGAGTCACATGGGGTAACCAAATTGGCCGGTTGCTAGGCAGGGTAGAGTCACATGGGGTAACCAAATTGGCCGGTTGCTAGGGAGGGTAGAGTCACATGGGGTAACCAAATTGGCCGGTTGCTAGGGAGGGTAGAGTCACATGGGGTAACCAAATTGGCCCAGTTGCTAGGGAGGGTAGAGTCACATGGGGTAACCAAATTGTCCGGTTGCTAGGGAGGGTAGAGTCACATGGGGTAACCAAATTGGCCCGGTTGCTAGGGAGGGTAGAGTCACATGGGGTAACCAAATTGTCCCGGTTGCTAGGGAGGGTAGAGTCACATGGGGTAACCTCCTCGTGGTGGTGATTAGTGGTTCTCTCAATGGGGCGTGTGGTGAGTTGTGTGTGGATCGTGGAGAGTAGCATGAGTCTCCACATGCTGTGAGTCTCCGCGGTGTCATGCACAACGAGTCATGTGATCAGATGCGCGGATTGACGGTCTCAGAAGCGGAGGTATCTCAGACAGGGTTTTAGACTTTGCTTCTAATTCTTCGTTTGCCGAGTAGAGTGTTACAGAAGAAGAAAGCTTTTCTGGCATATTTTTTAGATATCTCAACAAAGCAAAACCACCAATTATGGACTTTGGTGCCATTCTCACTTTCTCAGCCTTTCTCCGCTTCTTCAGAATGCAAAGACTGACGCTCTTCGCATGCACAGAAGTTTGATACGGTATACATGTAATGCACAAATATTTGTATCAGACTGCAAAGTTTAGGGGACATATAAATAGTACATTTGGAATCTGAAATTGGATTTAATTTATTTGAACTGATGAAAATTAGAGCATGTAAAAATAGCCAATGATGACTCAAATGGCACAGAATGAAACTCATTCTGTAAAATCTCATTACTACAATCATGTCTACATGCTAAGGATTGCGGTGAGTAACCACGCCACCATGAGGAACTAATAAGTAGTGTGAATTGGGCATTCCAAATTGAGAGAACGGGGGTGGGTCTGTACCAAATTTTGCATCTGGAGCTTGAAAGATCTGGGAAGTTAAAGTCTAAAGTTCATTTTTCAAAGGATGTTTTTGGGTTATTTGATTGTCTGCTTTGGGAAAACTGTAAATCTGATCAGTTAGAGAAGACGAAGAACACCAAGTCATAACTGGCTGGATATACTCTTGATTTGGAACACCTGAACACCCACTTATTCATATGATTAATTAGCCAATTGTGTGACTGCAATGCATAAAATCATGCAGATACGGGTCAGGAGCTTCTACCATCAGAAGTTCACATCTACCATCAGAATGGGGAAAAAATGTGAAATCCATCCAACGGTTGCAGAATCTGAATTAAAGGAACCATTATGCCCAAGTAAACCATATAACCCCTGGTGGTTTTACCTTTTTATACTTGTGAGGGAAGGTAAACCTCTCTATGGTGGTTTGCAAGGCTCCTCTGTTCACATTGCCCAGTCTGTCCTCCAACTGCAGAAGCTCCTGGAACCAAACGCATGATAAAAAACTCAAACATTTATGTTTAAAATATGACAGCACGAGACAATGAGATTTGCGAAGGGCTGCTGTGTTTAGAAGAACATTAGTTTAGATGTCACCGTACCTCATAACTCTCCCGTACAGCAGACGCGTGACGAGACGGACTGAGACCTTGAAGAGCCAGCAGATGTAACTGTGGATATGGGTAGTTTCTGATCTCATGAACAACCTGTACAGGACAAGATCATGAATAAATGATCCAATGCTAGCAACGCCCTTGCTTTTAATGTACAGGTCAAAGCATTAAAGTCTGTCATGTGATCAAAGGTCTCTCTTTGATCATTCATTGCAGTAGGTAGAAAGTAAAGACTGACCACTTGTGTAGAGGATGTGTTTCTGGGGAAGTGATGCAGGCGTTGAGAGGTCAAGTAATGCTGATAATGTTGAGAGAGTGGAGGAACTTGATACTGCGGTAGACCTGGATCAACACTCAAATCCCTGAACGCAACACAGGAGAGAATGATTGAATGTAATGACAAAGACTCAACTGTCACCAAATGTGATGTCAGTTAAATATAGACGTACCAATCTGTTCCCTCAGCCAGGTATCGTGGTTGTTGTGGTACTGGAGGCGGTGGAGGCACGTGAATGGATGGTGGATAGTCATACGGTGGCCGCAGCGTCTGCGCGTGATGCAACGGTCTGTCTTGAGCGTGTCTGCTGAGAACAATAACAAAACGGTTAGTCTGTATCAACTGTGTCAGGCCAGAAATCCCACTTAAATGAGGGACACGTTGGAATTCTGTGATTTATCGACAGCTGTGGTCTATAGACTGTTCAAGGGTAGCATGAACGGCATCATTGTACCTGGGCTGTGGAAGTATTCTCCTGTGCTGGGCCTCCAGGATCTGCTGCTGGATGAGGTATTGCTGGTGTAAAGCCTGAGGTAGGAAGGGTGGGGCTTGGATGTCCTGGAAGGATGGCGCTGGTATGTGGTTGATTGGGGGATGCAACGCAGCGGCAGACTGGTGCGTGGGGCCGAGGTGATGACTCATCCCGCTCTGAGATTGTCCTAGATGGGGCATTGGGAAATCAACAGGGATCTGGGCCTGAGGGCCTATGTGGAAATGCCGGCAGGAGGTAGCATGACTCTGCTGATGCCTGTTAAAATGAGATCCTGCAACAACACAATGACATCACAGCAAATTAAGAGTGAGATTAAACCGTTCTGATGGAATGTGAGGGACTCTGAGCTTCATCCTCTGCTGAACAGCCAGAAGTTTTAAAGCTTTCGAAAGTCAACCAGGCCTTGTAGGTGGAATGGATAATGGAGGATAAAGCTGGTGTGATTTGATGTTGTGCTGGTCTGTGAATGTGGTTTGATTTTGGTTCTCAGACACAGCGTTCACAGTAAGTGTTTGGGATCCGTTAGAAAACTCAAACTGTCCTGTACATACAATAGCAGACCGGAGTGGCTCGTGTAAGGTATCTTTGGACTGAACCAAATGGTGCCTTCACCTCATGTCGGAATTACCATAATTATGAGATTCCCACACAAAATCGGTTTCGTTTCAAAGCTTAGAAGCTCGACTTTCCAATGCATGTAGATATTATGACCAAAACTGAACAAGTGCTTTGAAATTTGCAGATGAATCAGAAGTGTTACATTTTGATAATGTATATAAAAAAATTGCACTGTACATATTATTGCAATCAGTAAAAACATCAAACTGATCAAATATTCATGTGTCATATGTTGTTGGAAAGCTCTTAAAGAGTAAAACACAACCAGACTATTTGTTTTACTCACAGATTAAAATATAGCGAGTAACAGCTAAATATATGTCTTTCACTATTATGTTGATGTTGCTTATATGCCGCGTTTTCACTTATAACTTCACGGTAAATAAACAGAACATAAAATATCCCATATCATTATTTAGAGTCAGTGATTATCGTTCAAACGAGTCCACACACAAGATAATCAGATGTATAGATCATTAGATAATCCACATGAAGCACAATGTTACATATGACCACCAGGAGATGGCGCCAAATACATGACACAGACTCAATGATGACTCAAATGACACAGAATGAAACTGAATGAGATGATTATCTTTCAAACGAGTCCACACACAAGATAATCAGATGTATTGATCATTAGATAATCCACATGAAGCACAATGTTACATATGACCACCAGGAGATGGCGCCAAATACATGACACAGACTCAATGATGACTCAAATGACACAGAATGAAACTCATTCTGTGAAATCTCATGACTAAAATCATGTCTGCATGCTATGCAAACCTTTAGTCATTGTTGTGTTTGCATGTGTAATTAGTTCTTATGGACAATTATTATCTTTTATTTGTTTGGAGTTGTTTTGGGACACTATTTTCAATTATTTTTGTAATTTTGTAACTTTTGATTGCTTTATCATATCAACACAATTTCATTCTCAGATACAGTTGACATGATTGGGAACAAAATGAAAGTATTTTTGTGATTAGTTTTTTTTTAAAGCAGTTTCTTATGGTGAGATTCTCAATGTATTAATCTACAGGGGCGGGGCTAGGGGTGGCCATCAACAATTTCAGGGATGTGTTTGAACAGGAGAAATATCACCAAACGAACACCTTAGCAGAACAAGTAAAGAAGCCTGTTAGCCCAACAACTGTAAACAAGCCTTATTACAGCACATATCAACAGAACTTTCGATTGTGACTTTGGTTAAGAATACAGTTGTGACTTTTGTTGTTGATTTGCAGTTCTTTCATAAACAAATTGTGTGTGAACTGAACTGTATTCTTAATTCAAACAGTCAACCGTATTCTGCTGCTGTGTTAACGTGGCCGAGTCGCCTCGTCTCTACACTGCTGACAATCTACTGTCGAGACCTGGCAAGAAAATGTCCTGGTCTAATTTTACTCCAAAATCAAAAATAAATAAGTACTTATATTTTGCATATAGAAAATGAAGCCTATTTTTAAAGCCATCAAGACAGTTTTCATATTTTGCCCCCCAATCCTCATTTCTGCAATGCGAAAAGATGGTTATGATACTCATTACCGTGACGTGAAAAAAATATTTTAATTGACTTGTACATCTAAAGTAGGCCCCTCTTGGTCTGCCTTTCAATTGGACTGATTTTAGTTAAAAAAAATCATTGTACAACAGCATGTTTTTTTTACTGTAATACGGTAAAAACATTACTGTTAAGGTAATGAGAACATCACTAAAAACAATGGGAATATTAAAGTTAAAACATCAACATAACAATATTGAGAATTGGGTGTTAAAATATTCACAAGTGTCCTGAAAATAATGTTACAATGCCTCGTAATCTTATGAAAAATTGCTTTTTTTGCTTTTTGAGTCTCCGAGATTCGACCACCTGTTCAGCTTTAGTTCAGATCACTGATTTATCAACTCTTAACAGCTGAGACAGCAGAGCAAGTTCAGAGGGAAATGATTGGCTGATAATGTTGTGGAAGCCCTTAACCACAACCCAGTGGTGCAGGAGAGATTTATTAAGTGGGGGGGACCAAGAATGGTGGGGCATTGAATAGCGGACTATAGTGGACCAATGCTGGTAGCCTCATGATGGTTGTCAAAGTAGACAAATAAGCGAATGTAACTCAGGTTATGCTACATCAGACGTTTTAATAATAATAATAAGTTTTAAATTTTTTATTTTTTTTTTAAAGTTTTTTTAAAAGTTTTTTTTAAGCCCCACCTTAAAAGCATTTCTGTCCCATTCTAACTTAGCAACTGTTGCCGGAGCTGCCATTACTCTGACACGCATTTGCTATTTTCCAAATGGGAGTCTACAGGAGTAATGGAGAAGGGTTTAGCTGCAGGCATTGCTCCAAAAAAAGACGCAAGCTCCAAATCGCCATTAAAGATATATGGAGCCCCGAACCGAACCCTTTCCTACCCTTAACCGTGAGTGGAAGCAACGCCCCATTTAGGAATTGTCGAGAAACCCTTTTGGAGGTCTCCAGCCTGCAGCTATACCTAAAGTAATGTGTGTTTGAATATTTTTAAGTGGGATTTTATCAAAACGGTCAAAATATTGCTTAGCGAAGGGTCAAATTTAAATTGGCAGAAACACGGATGCTTCAAAATCAAGGAATCAAATATAGAATGAAATGACAAGTAAATCATTGACATTGTGCTTATTACGCAGAATACGTTGAGCAGAGAACATTTCTCATTGGTCTGTGCTGTAGTGGGAGGAGATTCAATCACAGAGATGAAATGTGTGAGTATACAGTGGCAAGAAAAAGTATGTGAACCCTTTGGAATTAGCTGGTTTCTGCATGATTGGTCATGTGATCTCAACGTCATCAGAGTCACGAGTATAGACAAACACAATGTGCTTAAGCTAACAACACAAAACAATTATAATGTTTCATGTATTTATTGAACACACCCCATGAAACTTTCACAGTGCTGTGTAAAAAGTAAGTGAACCCCTTGGCAAATTAGGGAAAGGGTTACAAAGTTATTTGGAAGAGCTTAAATATTCATCTTTTCACAGTTAGACAAACTGTCTATAAATGGAGATGATTTAGTACTATAGGTACTCTCTCTAGAAGTGGCCGTTAGATATTCATCTGTCCACAGTTAGACAAACTGTCTATAAATGGAGGTGATTTAGTACTATAGGTACTCTCACTAGAAGTGGCCGTTAGATATTCATCTGTCCACAGTTAGACAAACTGTCTATAAATGGAGATGATTTAGTACTATAGGTACTCTCACTAGAAGTGGCTGTTAGATATTCATCTGTCCACAGTTAGACAAACTGTCTATAAATGGAGGTGATTTAGTACTATAGGTACTCTCACTAGAAGTGGCCGTTAGATATTCATCTGTCCACAGTTAGACAAACTGTCTATAAATGGAGATGATTTAGTACTATAGGTACTCTCACTAGAAGTGGCCGTTAGATATTCATCTGTCCACAGTTAGACAAACTGTCTATAAATGGAGATGATTTAGTACTATAGGTACTCTCACTAGAAGTGGCTGTTAGATATTCATCTGTCCACAGTTAGACAAACTGTCTATAAATGGAGGTGATTTAGTACTATAGGTACTCTCACTAGAAGTGGCCGTTAGATATTCATCTGTCCACAGTTAGACAAACTGTCTATAAATGGAGATGATTTAGTACTATAGGTACTCTCACTAGAAGTGGCCGTTAGATATTCATCTGTCCACAGTTAGACAAACTGTCTATAAATGGAGATGATTTAGTACTATAGGTACTCTCTCTAGAAGTGGCCGTTAGATATTCATCTGTCCACAGTTAGACAAACTGTCTATAAATGGAGGTGATTTAGTACTATAGGTACTCTCACTAGAAGTGGCCGTTAGATATTCATCTGTCCACAGTTAGACAAACTGTCTATAAATGGAGATGATTTAGTACTATAGGTACTCTCACTAGAAGTGGCCGTTAGATATTCATCTGTCCACAGTTAGACAAACTGTCTATAAATGGAGATGATTTAGTACTATAGGTACTCTCACTAGAAGTGGCTGTTAGATATTCATCTGTCCACAGTTAGACAAACTGTCTATAAATGGAGGTGATTTAGTACTATAGGTACTCTCACTAGAAGTGGCCGTTAGATATTCATCTGTCCACAGTTAGACAAACTGTCTATAAATGGAGATGATTTAGTACTATAGGTACTCTCACTAGAAGTGGCCGTTAGATATTCATCTGTCCACAGTTAGACAAACTGTCTATAAATGGAGATGATTTAGTACTATAGGTACTCTCACTAGAAGTGGCTGTTAGATATTCATCTGTCCACAGTTAGACAAACTGTCTATAAATGGAGGTGATTTAGTACTATAGGTACTCTCACTAGAAGTGGCCGTTAGATATTCATCTGTCCACAGTTAGACAAACTGTCTATAAATGGAGATGATTTAGTACTATAGGTACTCTCACTAGAAGTGGCCGTTAGATATTCATCTGTCCACAGTTAGACAAACTGTCTATAAATGGAGATGATTTAGTACTATAGGTACTCTCTCTAGAAGTGGCCGTTAGATATTCATCTGTCCACAGTTAGACAAACTGTCTATAAATGGAGATGATTTAGTACTATAGGTACTCTCACTAGAAGTGACCGTTAGATATTCATCTGTCTACTGTTAGACAAACTGTCTATAAATGGAGATGATTTAGTACTATAGGTACTCTCTCTAGAAGTGGCCGTTAGATATTCATCTGTCCACAGTTAGACAAACTGTCTATAAATGGAGATGATTTAGTACTATAGGTACTCTCACTAGAAGTGACCGTTAGATATTCATCTGTCCACAGTTAGACAAACTGTCTATAAATGGAGGTGATTTAGTACTATAGGTACTCTCACTAGAAGTGGGCGTTAGATATTCATCTGTCTACTGTTAGACAAACTGTCTATAAATGGAGGTGATTTAGTACTATAGGTACTCTCACTAGAAGTGGCCATAAGATATTCACCTGTCCACAGTTAGACAAACTGTCTATAAATGGAGATGATTTAGTACTATAGGTACTCTCACTAGAAGTGACCGTTAGATATTCATCTGTCCACAGTTAGACAAACTGTCTATAAATGGAGGTGATTTAGCACTATAGGTACTCTCACTAGAAGTGGCCATTAGATATTCATCTGTCTACTGTTAGACAAACTGTCTATAAATGGAGGTGATTTAGCACTATAGGTACTCTCACTAGAAGTGGCCGTTAGATATTCATCTGTCTACTGTTAGACAAACTGTCTATAAATGGAGGTGATTTAGTACTATAGGTACTCTCACTAGAAGTGGCCATTAGATATTCATCTGTCCACAGTTAGACAAACTGTCTATAAATGGAGGTGATTTAGTACTATAGGTACTCTCACTAGAAGTGGCCATTAGATATTCACCTGTCCACAGTTAGACAAACTGTCTATAAATGGAGGTGATTTAGTACTATAGGTACTCTCACTAGAAGTGGCCATTAGATATTCACCTGTCCACAGTTAGACAAACTGTCTATAAATGGAGATGATTTAGTACTATAGGTACTCTCACTAGAAGTGACCGTTAGATATTCATCTGTCTACTGTTAGACAAACTGTCTATAAATGGAGGTGATTTAGTACTATAGGTACTCTCTCTAGAAGTGGCCGTGCAGTCCAGATGACTCAAAGGGAACACCACAGAATAATCAATGAGGTAAACAAGAACCCTAGAGTGACAGATAAAGACTTGAAGGAATCACTGGAACTGGTTAACATCTCTGTTCATGAGTCTACTATACAGAAAACATTAAACAGGTATGGTGTTCATGGCAGGACATCATGAAGGAAGCCACTGCTTTCCAACAAAAACATTTCTGTGCACCTGAAGTTTGCCAAAGACCACCTTGACACTCCGCAACACTACTGGAAAAATGTTTTGTGGACTGATGAAACTAAGGTTGAATTGTTTGGGAAGAACACACAGCACTATGTGTGGCAAAGAAATGGCACCACATACAAACATCATCCCAATGGTGAAGTATGGTGGAGGGAGCATCATGATTTGGGGCTGTTTTGCTGTTTTGGGGACTGGACCGCTTGCCATCATCGAGGGAAAATGAATTCCCAAGTTTATCAAGATATCCTACAGGATAATATCAGGGTGTCTGTGTGCCAACTGAAGCTCAGTAGAAGTTGGGTGATGCAGCAGGACAATGACCCTAAACATTGCAGTAAATCCACTACAGGATCCCCCTTTTGGAGTGTCCCAGTCAGAGCCCAGACTTTAACCCAATAAAGATGCTGTGGAATGACCTCAAGAGAGCCGTTCACAGCAGACATCCTAAGAATATGTCTGAACTGAAGCAGTTCTGTAAGGAAGAATGATCCAGAATTCCTTCTGAACGTTGTGCAGGTCTGATCCGCATCTATCAGGAAGGCTTGATTGAGGTTATTGCTACCAAAGGAGCATTGACCAGCTATTAAATCCAAGGGTTCACGTACTTTCTCCACAGCACTGTGAATGTTTAATGGGGTGTGTTCAACAAAGACATGAAAGATTATAATTGTTTGTGTGTTGTTAGTTTAAGCACGTTGTGTTTGTCTATAAGATGTGATCTCATTTTATGACCAATTAATGCAGAAAACCAGCTAATTCCAATGGGTTCACTTACTTTTTCTTGGCACTGCAATTTGCCACAGCACACAGTCTGGATCATGTACTGTGAAAATACTTGAAGGTGCAGTTTTACGTCCTATTTCATTCTAAATGTACAAGTATAATCTCATTTATGAACGCTCTCGTCTCATTTAACGGCTCTGAATTGTTCGCACCGCACCTTCAAGCGGCTCAGTGATGAACAGAAATTACGACAGATCAACTCATTGTGGTCTAATGATGACAAAAGCGAGGAAATCAATCTATCTTGGTCACACAGCGGGAGGGAGGAGGTGAGGTGGGGGGAGACAATAAATGGAAATCAGCAAGAAGCACACTGGAGGTTAGGAAAAATACTATATTCTTTATTGAAAAATATTAGTATATGTGGATTTGTGTCATAATAAGTCCATGCAACAAATAAAACAACATTGACCAACAGCAAGGCCCACCATGCTCAGTACAGGGTTAACAGAACAAAAGCAACATCCAGATGAGCAGATGCATCGCGTACAGCACATTACAGTACAGCAGGGTACATCTTTACTACAGAAAGATTACATTGGAGTCTATTCAATGTAGAATCAAAATAATGATAATAATAATGTGATTCATGCACTCAAGTCTATTATCAGAACAAAAGGTAGAGAAACCACAACCAAACAATAGACATTTGCACTCTAATAGAAGATTTCAGTAGCAGTGCAGGACATCAACATCCCTGCCAAATGGATCGCATTTTGGACGTTGTGCCACTTTGAGACATTCGATTGCCAATTAAAAGTTGCTGTGTTACTTGAGCAACTTCATCTGGTTTTTAACGTGTCTGTTGTTTTAGGTGTTTCCTCTAAACATGGAATGATTGTGTCAACTGAGAAGGGCAGAGAGGAATAAATGAAGCATACTTTATGCAGGTGACGACTTAAAGGAACATTCCGGGTTCAATACAAGTTAAGCTGGCATGTGTGGCATAATGTTGATTACCACAAAAATGTATGTCGTCCCTCCTTTTTTTTATAAAAGCACAAATCCAGTGAGACACTTCCAATGCAAGTCAATGAGGTTTAATCTGAAAACATTAAAATACTGTTTCAAAAGTATAGACACAAGACATGAACAATATGTGTGTTAACATTATATTAATGTCATTAAATCACGCACTGACCACATCTGTGGAGAGATATAGACAATTATACAGCTTGGTTGCCATGACAACATAACGCCGTAAACCCTAAAACCCCACAATGACGTTTTAAACAGCTTTACAGCTCAAATAATACTACACAAGTTTGCTTTTATAACACAATAAGCGTCACATTTCTGCCTTTCAACCCTCCAAAAATTGGCCCCATTGACTTCCATTGGAAGTGTCTCACTGGAACCTCGAATCATACTTTTTTAAAGGAGGGACGAGTCGAAATACATCTTTGTGGTAATCCTCATTATGACCCAAAAGCTGTCGATTGAGCTTAACATGTCCTGAACGTGGAATACTCTTTTAAGGCTGAAAATTTCTCCACACAAGAACGTGAACGGCCATCGCGCGGTCCATTTGAACATGCTAAACGTGCGTGCTTGCGTTACGGTGGCGGTAGCAAACCTCAGTCCTCAAGGGGGCGATAGTTACCTTCACAATTCTGGATGTGTTATTATTAGGGATGTCCTGATACCATTATTGAGTTATTTTTGGTACTCGCTGATACCCGTTTTTTGTTTTTCTGAATTCCATATCAACAATTTATTTTAATTTTATCTACAAAATTTATTAAAACTTTAATCAAAGGAAAGTGAAAGTGTAACAATTAATTTTCAACATAATTTTTTGTATTTGTATCAAATTAAAATCACAATCCAAGTGTCCTTGTTACACATATTGCATGTATTAACTATAGTAATAACAATCAATTAGGCATAATTACAACCCTAAATAACCCTAAACCTATAGTAAGTGCATGTTGTTAATTAGTAATAATCAGTTATAACTTTTGTAATTACACTGTAATAAGCTCATACTTCACCCTTATTTGCGCTTTTATTTTGAAGTGTGTTGTTATGACCAAGAAGCACTCTGGAAAAGTCGGTCGCTATGCGACTCAAAGTGATTATTAAACTGCAAAAGGCTGCTATTTAATTATATATACATGTAGTCTGAATGTGATGCACGCTACAAAATGAATTAGCACTCTGCTCACGGTCATCTACAAACAGAGCGCACGACGGGCGCGGATGGGCATTTTGTCTACACGAGTACTCATGTTCTAAAATAAGGGCTCAAATAAAAGGCACGGGCACTTTGTGTCTTTACGTCAACACAACACTTACCAGTTACCAGTTATGTGCTTTAGCCCACTACGCCACCACCGCTCCACACTTTTATCCAAAGTGACTTACAGTGCACTTATTACAGGGACAATCCCCCCAGAGCAACCTGGAGTTAAGTGTCTTACTCAAGGACACAATGGTGGTGACTGTGGGGATCAAACCAGCAACCTCCTGATTAGCAGTTGTGTGCTTTATCCCACTACACCACCACCACTCCACAATCTAGTTATTTAGTAAAGACGGGCCACTTCTATTTAAATTATTGGGAAAAATTGGAACTCCCAGCAATCAACGGATGTAGAAAGGAAGTCCCGCCTTACACCTTTTAGATACAGACCTTGCCTGTCAATCAAACTTGAGAAAGTGTTTGACATACCTATACATATATTTTAGGGGGTTTTTTTTGGTCGTAATCCTGGGGTAAAGAAACACAATTTATGATTCAAGTGTTTACTGCTGATTTGAAAAGATTTTAATCAAGATTTTGTAATCTTGACGAACAGTTTTGGAGATTCCGGTGTTCCCCCATTCACGTTGATAGGAGCTGCACATTCATAACTTGAAATAGCCTTCAGTGGACTGACTTGCTTTAGCACACTTGCTCAGCAATATTCCCTTCAAACTGTTGCTCCTCCGTGACTGTAGTTGAGTTGAAATAGGGTTGGGCAATATGACGATATATATCATGGCGGTGATATTAAGTGTCAAGTGTGTGATATTAAGTGTGTGTGTGTATGTGTGTGTGTATATATATATATATATATATATATATATATATATATATATATATATATATGTGTGTGTGTGTGAGTGTGTGTATATATATATGTGTGTGTGTATATATGTGTGAGTGTGTGAGAGAGAGAGTGTGTGTGTGTGTATATATGTGTGAGTGTGTGAGAGAGAGAGTGTGTGTGTGTGTGTATATATGTGTGAGTGTATGAGAGAGAGAGAGAGTGTGTGTGTGTGTGTGTGTGTGTGTAAAACAACAGTGGTATTATGTAAACAAACTGGCATTTAAAGGGACAAAATCCTGAAAATGATGTTAGTTAAAAACATGTACTAACTGAAAGTGGAAAATAATATTAATATATAACATTATTGTGGCAGTTTTTTTGATGCAGACATTTTTGTCCTCAAAAGGACCGAGTAAATTTTGTTTTAATGCACAAGGGTTAAAACAGGTGCGACATGGTGTTTCGTATGACGATAATCACACGTAATACAACCGATCTGTTTTACCACCTCAAAATGAAGCACGCAAAAGTGCATAATGAAAGCCAAAAGATGAACTCGTCATTTATTTATTTTTTGCAAAAAGTTATATTTATTTAATATTTTCTTCAAGAAGTGTTTTTTCGTTGGATGTTTTATTTACTTTGTCGCATTGCTTTAAGATCTTCCGCTTCTGGAGCAAAGATTATAATATTAATAATAATAATAATAATAATAATAATAATAATACTGGTCCACAACATTTTAAAGTGAAATGACTGTTATTTTTAGCATTCTGGTAAGGCAGATATTTGTTTATTTATTTACTTTGACATTGTTTGTCTTAGTTTTAATATATTAAGTATTTAATTCACTGACTGGAGTTCCAAAAACAGGCATTGAAATATTTTAGATTTTCCAGAAATCGTTTTTTCACATCACCCCGCTTTTCGCCAGAAGCATCAGCGTTCACGTACTTGCGTAGAGTATGTTTCGGCCCTACAGGTTTTCCAAACACAGGGAAAGAAATGTGGGTTTAGTGATTACTGAAGCACAAAATGCATCCATTTTACAGGGATTTACATACATGTTGTCTACCAAAAGCTGGATGGGACACACATGACTCACTCGTCTAACGCTACTGATGTGGGTTATAAGTAACTACAGCACTATATAGACAATAGTTGCTCTAAGTGAGTTAGCTCTTATGTTTTAGTGTGTTTTAATTCTCTCAGGAAGGGAGCAGATCTGAGATGTTTGTCGTCTTCTGATGGAAAGAGGAAATGAGGGATCAGAACAGATGATCATTAAAACACAATGATCTGATAATGCAGAATGTAGATTCAGCCTCCATAGACTATGAGACAGGAGATAAGAACAGAAATAAAGCACATGAAATCAAACTATGGGACAGAAGATCAGAAAACAGAAATAAATAAAGTCATGAAATCACCTGGTAAAGTTAGCAGCTCATTTCAGCACAACAGTTTCGTATGTTTGTACCGATATATCGGTGTCAATGTTAATTATTCAGAAATTATTGATTTAGGATGATATAAATTAGCTTTTTATTTTTAAGCACTGCTGATACTGTCAGTCTGATGGTTTCAACACAAACCTATATATATATATATATATATATATCACTTTTACACTTATATTTGATTTAAAATGGCTTTCAAAAATAATCGGTTAATTTAAAATGACGTTACTTGAGTTTCCTTGTTGTCTTTTAATTTCAGGCCTGAATTAGCGTCCTTAGCATTCCGAGGTATCAACAAACCTAATAAATAACACTTAAACACACATAATGCTCATATACACGATATAATTAATCATTAACCATTAGATAAATACCGAATACCCTTAAAAGTGATTTTAATGCGCTTTAAAGTGAAACATGACGCAAAAAGCGTCACTCAGATTATCTCCAACCTCACAGATCCACTAATAAAACGTGAAATCTTCTGATTTTAATGTATTCTCTCCCCAATCTGGACTAATGCAAGCATATAGATCAGTTATGGGTTTAATAAACATGCATTAATCGAGCACAAGGCCGTGATTTGGTCATGAAATAGTGTGATAACGTGTTATAAATACCTCTATTTCTAACTGAGCCGAAGACAGGAAGAACCAGATATCCGACATGAACTAACACCATCCTTCTGATCTTCTTTTTGATGAATATATCGTGTAAACGGAGGAATAAATCATGTACATTCAGCGGGATCATATGCAGTCACCGCGAGGACAAAGAGCGATTCGCCAAGGAATTGTTCTGTTGAATCGGTTCGTTTGAACGATTCGATCGAACCGAAATCAGTTATAAGGGACTCGATAAAAAAGTGTATGTTGCACTTTTGGGAGTAAAACTATGAGGAGGGTGACACGTTGGAATCACAGACAGAATACTTATTTGACGTAAATGATAATCGTGTTTTTAAACTGTCCTTTAAGATTGTTGCTTGTCAGACTGTACGATATGAGCGCGATGATATCGCCATGGCGCACTGTGCGGCATTACGTCACAATGCAGGGGCGTAGACTACGTGGGGGATGTGGGGACGCGTCCCCTTACTTTCAAGTTCGTCGCTGCACTTTTTTACAGGGCAAATGTGTTTACGCTTTGTCTTTCAATACAGCAATTGTCTTTAAATGTGTAAATGCAATAGTTCAAATTCACTGGTCAATCACGTTAGTAATTCAATAAAAGTTTTTAGTCAATTGAGAGCCTTAAAAATACATCTTATGTATTTATGTTCGTCTTGCGCTAATCGTTCTGTCCCCCCTCACTTTTGAAATTATTGCTACGGCCCTGTCAGAAAAAGAAAGATGGTTTTTGTCAAATAGGTTTATAATAAGACAGCCTGATCGCAAATACAAAATGTTACAGATGTTGAGAATGAACGCGATGCGGGACTTGGCGTACGGTAATAACGAGCTACCACAAGCAAATATTCATTGTGGAAATAAAAAGACTTGTGGCCTGAAAAATGACAAACTTCTCCGTTCACATATGTGATAACAAAAAAGGTTATCACATACTCTCCACTTTTAGATTATTAACGGATACACAAAATTTCGAAAATGTATGTAGGCTAATATAATATCGCGCGCTATGGATAACGCAAAAACATGACATATATTTCTATAATTGCATCAAGTTGTATTTGCTGATTTGGATTAAAACATCCCTGAAATACTTAATAATATAAATTGTCCAAACTTTTTATTTTATTTTATTTTATTTTATTTTTTATATAATTGGTGTGGTGTGAATCTTAACTAAAGAAGTTTACAGACGTTTTAAGTAAATTTATTAAAAGTAAAATGGTAATTAATATAAAGTTATAAAGAAAATGTAAAAATGTAAAAAAAAAAAAAAAGTGCTAAGAAAATGCATTCATGTATCTATTTTAGTTTTTATATTAGGAGACTTGACTGGAGTCACTCAGCACGCCCTGGATTCAAACTCTCCAGGTGTGATAGTTATAATTATAATATTTATAATATAATATAAATATATATAATATAAGCTCTTGAACCTGCTGAGCTATGGCGTCAAACACAACAGCATTCTCTTTTGGTGTAACTGGTAACCCAAATTTATCCTAGAATTCACTATAAGTTATTTAAAAGTTGCCTAACTAACGCAATATTATTTTCATACCAACTTTTATAGAAGAGAGATCTATTTTTATATTGAATACATCTATTATTCCAAATAATATATTTATTTGGGGAAAAATGGTGCTTAAACACCAGCATCCAATCTAATAAATCTTGTTTGTGAAATTTATTTATCTTTTACATTTATTTCATAGGTAGTTTGTCAATTTTATAATCACATCTCAACAAAAGATTTATGCCACCCAACATATCAAACACATACTTTGGAAATGTGTACCATAAAAATACTATTTTTTTTTTTGTCGTCATCAAAAGACTCTTATTCTGAAGTCAGCTCCCGCGCAGCCAGAAACAGGAAGTTGATGTTGTATTTTGTCATCAAAAGACTCTTATTATGAATTCAACTCGCGGCAGCCGGAAACAGGAAGTTGGTGTTGTATTTTGTCATCAGAAGTCTCTTATTCTGAAGAGCCGCGGAAACGATGAATTTATCTTCATTAAAAGTGATCATAATGAAAGACAGATTGAACAGAATGTGAGCGTTTACGACGGAAAACATCATGCTGTTCAAAGATATCAGAGTTAGTGATTTTAACATTCATTCGTTTAATGTTATATGTTCAGTTGAATCATCTGTTTCTGTCTCGCGTGTGTTTTGGTTTCATATAATGTCACATTTAGATGAATCTAGACTGACAAATGAAAGTTAATCATTTTCAGCAGCAGTGTTTATCGTGAGAAAGCACATGTTCATTTCACACCTCATTTTCTGGTAGAGTTCAATGGGAATCTTTCCATGTTGATAGTTGTTTATGGCAGGGAATGATATTCGTGAAGTTTCTCTCCGAAGTTAAATAATATTATATAATTTTCTGCAGGTTTGAAATGCATTCCAGTCAAAATGCATTTATAGCTTTTATGTTAATCGATGCACAAAATAAAATTGCACCAACCAAACCAAAAGCCGTTTAAAGGGACAGTACACCCCAAAAAATAAAAGTTATCTCACCATTTATTCACCCTCATGCCATCCCAGATGTGTGTGATTACTTTTATGCTGCCTTTTTGTGCTTTTTGGAGCTTAAAAGTTCTGGTCACCATTCACTTGCATTGTACGGACCTACAGAGCTGAAATATTCTTCTAAAAATCTGAAGTTGTGTTGTGCAGAAGAAAGAAAGTCACACACATCTGGGATGGCATGAGGGTGAGGAAATGATGAGAATTTTCTTTTTTGGGTGTACTGTCCCTTTAAGTGGCTTTTGGTTTGGTTGGTACAGTTGTATTTTGTGCATCGATTAACATAAAAACAATAATAGTTTGATGGTTTGCTATTCATGCCAATGAAACTGAATATTTTTGTCAGCAGTGCAGTGTTGGTCGGGCGAAGGTGACCCATGCAGTGGTGGTGATCTTCCTGGAATTTTTCGCCTGGGGTCTCCTGACCACACCGATGCTCACAGTGAGTCATTTCAAAAGACAACGGTGAAAAATATGTGTGTTCCAGTGAGACACTTCCAATGGAAGTCAATGTGGGCAATTTTTGGAGGGTTTAAAGGCTTATAATTTGATAAAAGCACTTACATTAATTTGTGTATTATCATTTGAGCTGTAAAGCTGTTTAAATCATCATTGTGGGGTTTTAGGGTTTACAGCCTTGCGTTGTCATGGCAACCAAGCTGTAAAATTGTCTCTATCTTCACACAGATGTGGTTATTAAGTGATTTAATGACAGTAAAATCATGTTCACACACATATTGTTCTTGTGTCTATACTTGTGAAACAGTATTTTAATGTGTACAGATTAAACCCCATTGACTTGCATTGGAAGTGTCACACTGGAACATAGCAGATGCAAATGCTAAACAAAGTATTCAGGATATAATTCATTTCCAAATGCAAACTGTATGGTAGTAAACTCAAACGCAAACCAGAAATGCTTTTTCTTCACTTCAGGTCCTGCATGAAACATTTCCACAGCACACGTTCCTCATGAACGGCCTCATTCAGGGAGTGAAGGTAAATGCGTGTAATTATAATGTGAAACAGCTGTCAGTCATTATGCTAGTTAAAGGCCAAGGGTGAATTCTCCAACACTGCTTTCATTGATTGGAACATGAGGCCAACGTTGCTTGTTTGTGCTGATAGAGGTTGTTAATGCGTTTGTGTTTGCAGGGTTTGTTGTCGTTCATGAGTGCTCCTCTGATCGGTGCCTTGTCTGATGTTTGTGGCAGAAAGTCCTTCCTGCTTCTCACAGTGTTTTTCACCTGCGCCCCCATCCCACTAATGAGGATCAGCCCGTGGTATGAGCCGTGTGTGAGACATCACATGGTCTTCATGTGACTAAAGCTTCAAACTGCTCTGCTCATTAAACCCAAGAGCAAAACACATGAAGAGAAATACTTTGTCTTTATAAGACTGGGTTTCTTTGATCGTTTAAAAGCTTGATTTCTCAGTGCTGCTCTGTGGCAGGACTGCTGTACAAATATTTGATTCATTTCTCACTCCTAAATGCATAAAAGCCAAATAATTGTGTCTATATTTGTGTCTCTTCTCTGCAGGTGGTTTTTTGCTCTGATGTCAGTGTCTGGACTTTTCTCTGTTACGTTTTCGGTTATTTTTGCGTATGTGGCTGATATTACAGAAGAACACGAGAGAAGCACGGCATATGGACTGGTAAGACGTTGAACATGCGTCTTAGTCGTAATGAAGCAAACGTGCACTTGAGGTGGTATGATGTCGTCAATAAAGTCACGGGGCGACTATATTCAGCGTAGCGTCGATTGCCTTGTTGCTTTCATAAAATGATGAATTGAAAATGAATGCATCAATGGAACAAATGTCATTTGTATTTTAAGCAAATAAACTGCAGTTAATGGTACTTCTCTGAGTGCATGTCATAGCTGTTACTCTATTGTGTTATTAAGCACTGTGTTAACCAATCAGCATCCAGAACCAGACCTATCTGCTCTATAAATCAGATTTATTAGCGGCCGAGTGCTAAATGTGCATATGCATGTGCATATGGAAGTGGTGGTGGCGTAGTCAGCTAAAGCACTGAACTTGTAATCAGAAGGTTGCTGGTTTGATCCCCACAGTCACCACCATTGTGTCCTTGAGTAAGACACTTAACTCCAGGTTGCTCCGGGGGGATTTGGTTACCCCATGTGACTCTGCCCTCCCTAGCAACCGGGACAATATGGTTACCCCATGTGACTCTTCTCTCCCTAGCAACCGGGCCAATTTGGTTACCCCATGTGACTCTACTCTCCCTAGCAACCGGGCCAATTTGGTTACCCCATGTGACTCTACTCTCCCTAGCAACCGGGCCAATTTGGTTACCCCATGTGACTCTACTCTCCCTAGCAACCGGGCCAATTTGGTTACCCCATGTGACTCTACCCTCCCTAGCAACCGGGCCAATTTGGTTACCCTATGTGACTCTACCCTCCCTAGCAACCAGGCCAATTTGGTTACCCTATGTGACTCTACCCTCCCTAGCAATCGGGCCAATTTGGTTGCTAAGGAGACCTGACTGGAGTCACTCAGCACACCCTGGATTCAAACTCACGACTGCAGGTGTGATAGTCAGCGGCAATACTCGCTGAGATACTGATATTTTATTTGATAACCTACTTTTTTGAAGTCGCAGGACGTACATCTGATACGCATGACATTTGTAGTGTATCACCTAGGGACATTCAGGACAAAAAAGTTAACAAAAGCTAGATCAATCAGTTCTCAAATAACGTGCCAACGAAATAGATGGCAAGACTCTTAACAGGCTCTGAGGCTGTATCTTGGCAACACTTTGGCCTATTGGCATGAAACTTTGTGCAAGTCATTGACACCACACCCTAACCGCACCATATAAACTCGGTGACAGCGCCACCCGTTGGTCAATGAATTGTATTGTTATATAAGCAATTCTACTTACGTTTTTTTAATCCACTTTTTCTTAATCATACTCAGTGATTTCCGATCATACTTTCTTACATGCCAAAAGACACTCCAGATATGTCAAATTGTTCCACTCATGCTGCTTCATTTTAAACAATATAATCGAGTCCACAGTGTTTGTTTCAGGACTGTCTATTGGTCTTTGATTTCAGGTCTCGGCAACGTTTGCGGCGAGTTTAGTGACGAGTCCAGCGATCGGAGCGTTCCTGTCGGGCAAATATGGAGACAGTCTGGTGGTGCTGCTCGCCACTATAATCGCTGTGCTGGATATTCTCTTTGTTCTGCTGGTCGTTCCAGAGTCACTTCCTGATAAAACGAGATTATCATCGTGGGGTTTTCCCATATCCTGGGAGCAGGCTGATCCGTTTGCTGTGAGTTACACATTTTTTGTGCTCTGATTTGATTTTAATGTGCTCAAAAGACATTTTTACCGAAACTGTTTCTTCCTGTCAGTCTTTGCGGAAGGTTGGTAAAGACTCGACGGTGCTGCTCATCTGTGTCACAGTGTTCCTGTCATATTTGCCTGAAGCCGGACAGTATTCCAGCTTCTTCCTCTACCTGGGACAGGTGCGCAGATTGTTGTGGACTTAGTCCTTATAAACATATTAGTTTATGTCAGTAATATGATGTTTTTCAGTGTGAAGAGATATTAAAATAAAATAAAAAAATCTCTCAGGCAGGATCAGAAATTGCCTCCGAAAGTGACAAAAATTTGTCAGAAATTCAAAATAATGGACTCTGTTTTATTTTTAACATCTGATATATATTTTAATATTGTATTCTAGGCCTAGATATACATATTATTGCATAAAACATTACATATAATTACTCAGATAATTTATGCTTGTATTTGACATTTGTTAGGAGTAGAAAACATATGCCCTCATAAAGGTAAAAAAGTACATATTTATAATGCATTGTAAAAGTATTATAATGCATGAGTAATTTCTCATAATTCACCTTATATGTTATAACATCTCATAAATAATTATAACCACAGTTATTGTACATTTATAATAGTTAACTATTTATAGTTATACCTTAGAGTATAATGAGTTATAACACAATGAACATCTGATTTAATATGCAGCAGTTATAATGTATAATATATATTTGTAATATATACTGTATATAATAGATATGCTTTAAGTGATAAAAGCAATGTGTTCTTATAAACGTCTATAAGATATTTATAAGTGGTTATAAGACGTCACAAGTCATGCTGGAAGTAATAAACATTACACATGCACAAAATACAAAATGACACACATTTAATGTAAACACTCGTAAAGCTACATGATTAAAATATATCATAAACTCTAAATATGTATGTTGAACACACATGTAAACACACACAAGAATAAAAACGAATCAAACTGATTCTATACTGAACTCTATTTAATCAACTTTAATGTTTGTGCATCTTATTTTATAAATAACTTCCATTATAGAAGTTTGACCTGTGATGTTAATGTATGTTATAAGTGTTATGACTGTTTATAAGAAGAGATTTCTTTTATAACTTTAATAAAGCAGTCAAAGAACACTTATAATATGATCATAAAGTCTTTAGACTGTTTACATTATACAGTGCTTATAACATTAACTTTATTAACTTCTGCTGTGTTAACATTGAATGTTGCTTGTGTTATAACACATTATACTCTAAAGGATATCTATGAATAGGGGAAGTCTTATAATGTGTTATAACAGTAGTTATAACATTAACTTTATTAACTTCTGCTGTGTTAACATTGAATGTTGCTTGTGTTATAACACATTATACTCTAAAGTATAACTATGAATAGGGGAAGTCTTATAATGTATTATAACAGTAGTTATAACATAATAACTTCTGATGTGTTAACATTGAATGTTGCTTGTGTTATAACACATTATACTCTAAAGTATAACTATGAATAGGGGAAGTCTTATAATGTGTTATAACAGTAGTTATAACATTAACTTTATTAACTTCTGCTGTGTTAACATTGAATGTTGCTTGTGTTATAACACATTATACTCTAAAGTATAACTATGAATAGGGGAAGTATTATAATGTATTATAACAGTAGTTATAACATTATAACTTCTGCTGTGTTAACATTGAATGTTGCTTGTGTTATAACACATTATAATCTAAAGTATAACTATGAATAGGGGAAGTCTTATAATGTATTATAACAGTAGTTATAACATTAACTTTATTAACTTCTGCTGTGTTAACATTGGATGTTGCTTGTGTTATAACACATTATAATCTAAAGTATAACTATGAATAGGGGAAGTCTTATAATGTATTATAACAGTAGTTATAACATTAACTTTATTAACTTCTGCTGCGTTAACATTGAATGTTGCTTGTGTTATAACACATTATACTCTAAAGGATAACTATGAATAGGGGAAGTCTTATAATGTGTTATAACAGTAGTTATAACATTAACTTTATTAACTTCTGCTGTGTTAACATTGGATGTTGCTTGTGTTATAACACATTATAATCTAAAGTATAACTATGAATAGGGGAAGTCTTATAATGTATTATAACAGTAGTTATAACATTAACTTTATTAACTTCTGCTGTGTTAACATTGAATGTTGCTTGTGTTATAACACATTATACTCTAAAGGATAACTATGAATAGGGGAAGTCTTATAATGTATTATAACAGTAGTTATAAATAATTATGAGAAGTTATAACTTAATATAAGGTGTATTAAGAGACATTATGAATGCATTATAACGCCTTTACAATGCGTTATAAATATGGGCTTCATGGTTAACAAACATTCCCCTGAAAATTAATCCAGGGGGCAAATTTTGCCTCTGAATTGAAAAGTGAATTTCTTACACTGCTGTCAGGAACACAAACATGTTTTTCTCTTTGGAATAACGTGCAGAGATGAATTGAGGAACATGTATTGAGAAGGTGAACAAGGGTTAGAAGAATTATAAGAAGAATTAAAAGGGTTCATCTCAACTTTGAGGTATGTTCATTGTCCTTTTGTAACATTTGAAACTGTGTGTTGATTTTTCAGGTCATTAACTTTTCCTCCGAAGCGATTGCAGGGTTTATAGCGATGGTTGGGATTCTGTCCATCGGAGCGCAGGTTTGAAACGCAGCTTTTTAAACATAAAAATATTTCTATTCTCGATGCCATTATGAGAATGGTTGTCTTTGCAGACGTTACTTTTAAGCGTTTTGATGAAGAAAATTGGAAATAAAAGCACAGTATTACTGGGCCTCGGATTTCAGCTGTTCCAGCTGGCCTGGTACGGTTTTGGCTCAGAACCCTGGTAAGTTTCAATTGAATTTAAGGCATTATCTACATTTATTTTGCTCAGTAGTCTGGTATGTTAAGTAATGGGAACGTGATCAAACATATCAGACTGTTGTTCCATTCTGTCACATTGAGTTTGCGACTGTATGACTCTCTGGGTTTAAAATAACACTCGTGTTTGTGGATTAATCATCTGCAGGATGATGTGGGCAGCTGGTACGGTCGCTGCCATGTCCAGTATCACGTTTCCTGCAGTGAGCACGCTGGTGTCACGCTGCACCGATCACGACCAGCAGGGTAAGAAACAAGTCACCATGAGAATGGCACGGCCGTTAAAAAGCCTGTCGGAGGTGCTCACATTATTCAGCTGAAGGTAACGTCCACACTTGTGTTAAAAAAGTGCCATCAATTGACAGTTGACGGAGTCATTTATTGTTGAATGTGAAAGAGATACTCAAAAGTTTCCCTGAATTTTGCCTTTGTCACAAATAAATTGTTTTCTACAAAATCTGATTTGTTTAAAGGGGAATCCAATTTTCCTTGATATTTTGACTATAAAAGAGGTCTTTCCACTATAAAAACTACTGTAATACTGTAAATTTCAGAACTCAAAACTTAATCCCCAATGCAATAAAAGCATTTATTGAAAACAAGCTCCAAAAACGCCTCTACTTCTGAGACTACCCTATGTGACAAGGGGTACATTAATTCATGGCCGCCTCTACAGAAAAACATCAACGCCTACTTTACATCATCGCACCTTTGGCCCCACCCACTAGTGCTTCAGTTCGTAAACTGAGAGAAAGAGCAGGACAAACAGGTCTTGTTTGGCCTACTAACTATTCCTGAACACCAAAGGGGAGCCATCTGGACCATTTTGAATCATTCTTTGTATATAAACATGCACTAGACAGACATCTTTGACCGCTTTCATGCATCTCATGCTGCTTTTAAAAGATGCAGTGTGAAGTTACAACCCTGAAAGGGAGACGTTGTTCTCTGGCATTCAGCTGCTGCTGCTTGTTGTTTTGAGGACAAACTTGACGTGTTCTCGCTCCCATCTGTGCTGTTTTTAATTGTTGGTGTATATAAACATGCACTAGACAGACATCTTTGACCGCTTTCATGCATCTCGCGCTGCTTTTAAAAGACGCACTGTGAAGTTACAATTCGCAAACATGCACTAGATGGACGTCTTTGACAGTTTTGATGCATTTCGGCGATGTGCGCCTCCGTGCAGGATGATACTGCACTTTGAACTATGTATGTGTGTTTTTTTGTTTCTTGCTTATATCAGCGTGTATTGCTTGTGAACCAGTCATAATACAATTCATGCTGACTCGGTACAGTCAACTCCCTCAACTGAAGCGCTTGAGAGTTTGAAGCGAGGTCACATGGTTTAATGAATTATCATTAGACAGTGCGTTCTCATTGGATAAGGCAGCACAGTCTCATTAATATTTATAAGATACTGGTGACGTTGACTCTGCTGATTTTAAACCCAGAAGTTGAAAATAGCACAAAAAATCCCTAAAATGTATAGATGCTTGCGTTGTATTCTGTCATGTGTAACACATACATATCCATACATAACATCTCAGAAAATTAAGTTTAGTGTTTCATGACACTTTAACATTTTTGTTTACAACATAATAGTGGCCTGTACGGGCATCAAGTTGAACCTAGCCTGTACCCGAGATTGTGTGACTCTACCTGACAGCGCTGTTAAATTTCAAGCCTAATCCCGATCATTTCTTCTCCAAGTAAAGCAAGAATTGTTTTGGCAATACACTGTGTTTTATTGGCCAACATTTGCAACAGTATAGTAACAGTAAGCATACACAGTTTTAACATGGTACGGCGGCCCCTCAGCACACCAGAGCAAACGGACCTGAGCAGGTTGGAGACCTGTAAATGTATATATTATTGGCTAATTATTGGACAATGGATTACCGTGCGTTGAGACCAAAGGCGGCGAGAGCATCAGAATTCGCTCTGCCAACAACGCTATCGAAGATTCGTGGATGCTCTGGTGTAGTTGAAATAGGCTGCAACGTTCGTTTTGGAACGCTTGGTTTTGTGAACTATATTTAAAGGGGGCAGTAAACAACCAGACATTTCAACCGGTACCTTTTTGCCGACCTATCACAAGTAGCGTATATCCACATGAAATCTTTATCGATCGATAGCAGAAAGTAATTAAAATGATGGTTGTTTGTTACCAAAACAAACAAAAAATAAAATACATATATCCCTGTAAGAAAACTGGGACAGATTGTATATTATGGGAAAACCCGCCATGGCAATTAATGAATAACGGCCACAATGCCCAAGACACGCCGGCCACGGACACGCTGCTGGCTGCCATAGAAAATGAATCACTTTCGGTCGGTTTGACACTCGACGCCTCTGGCCTGAACGCAACATTACAATTCATAATCATAGGGAGCAATCGGAACGACCAATATATGGTGGATGTAGAAAAGGAAGTCCCGCCTTACAGGTAAAAGAGCCAATCACCTTTAAGATACAGACATCACCTGTCAATCAAGCTCCTCCAGCCTATGAAAATATATATATATTGTGTGATTTGAGCTAAAGAAGCACAATTTATGATTCCACCGTTGTCAGATTTTACTGCTGATTTGAAATGTGTTTGTGCCACTTGTTTACATGGAGCATTTCAAAGATGGCTGCCGAGTAGACTGACTCCCTTTGAAAGAGCCTTTGATCATTCCCGTTCTTCCATTTGTGTTTTTTATAGGTTTGAAGACATGAAAATAGTCATAATGTCCAAACTAGTGTAAATGACAAAGGTTATTCTTCCAATGTTTGCGTGTTGTGTTTCCAGGAGCGGTTCAGGGAATGATCACAGGGATTCGTGGTCTGTGCAATGGACTCGGCCCGGCTCTGTTTGGATTCATATTCTTCCTCTTTAATGTGGAACTGGACCCGAACCCCGTCTCACCCGATACTGAAGAGGTCCGAGAGCTGCTGAACCACATGATTTCATCAGTATTGTGATGTTTATTGCAGCGGTTTATATCAACTATAGCGTCTTTTGTCTTACAGAAGTCAGCTATTCCGGGTCCTCCCTTCCTGTTCGGAGCGTGCACGGTTCTGTTGGCTCTGCTGGTGGCGATCTTCATTCCAGCTCAACACACACCCGTAGTGAAGACCTGCAGCTCACGGGTGATGACGGAACCGGTGAGCGGCGGCCTGGGGAACAGTTCTGTTCCTGTGAGCGATGAAGACAACGAACCGCTGTTACAGGACAGCAGCTTATAGACGCCTGAGCACAGAAACTTTGGGTTTGACAAGTTGTTGTTCCACCAATGTCTGAATGTCCAACTTTATGCCTTCTGCGTACTTTGGCATAGTTCATGTGCTGCCGTATATCTGAATGTAAACTGTAGTCAGCTAATGTCCACGTAATATACTCCTGATGACCTTTAACCTCCGAGCTAAACTGCAATGATTATAATGTCATTGTGGCGAAGTTTTAATTACACTCAAACAAGACAGACGGTCAACATCTGACCGCACACAGTTAGTTAAGTGCGTTTTATTACATAGAAGTAAATAGTTTATTAGTAAATGGCACAAAATGATCAAAATAGTCTCAAGGTCACATGCAGCTTTTTTAAATGAATCCGCAAATGATTTCCCTGATAGCACCTGTGCTGCTGCCTCACTAATTAACACATCGGCTTGATTTATTCATCACATGCTGCTTGAGCTCTGAGATCATTTTCGGTGGATTTTTAGGGGATCTAATCAAACTTTTCTCGTTTTAACAGCTTCATTGTCTCACCGCTGCTTCTCCAAAGTGCCAAACACAATTTTATTGACTTTTATTTACTATATGTGATTCAATTATTTAATTGAAGTGCCTTTTAACCCTCCTGTTGCGTTCGGGTCATTACCCCGGGAGAGGTAGATTATAATATTTAAATGCCACATCGTTTTTAGTACGGGAACCAAACTTTGGGACTTTGTCGAGACTATCAACATACACACAGTATATTGTTTTCAGATTTTGTAATAAAATAGTTTAACAGATATAACCATTTAAATCCTCCTGTGATATTGAAAAATGGCACCTGCCTTTGGTATTTGCGGTCATTTTTGACCGGAAGGGTCAGATGTGTATCCCTTCTTTTTGATAATGAAGAACAATAAAATGATGCATTTCTTTGGGGATTTGATGCTGATCTCATGTTGAAACTATGCGAATGTGGCATAAACGTGAGGCAGATTTCTGTCGTCTTGAACATCACGTGACGCCAGTAACTGTAGATGTCTGTAGACACACACTGTGCGGTCCGATGACTTATTATAAACTCATTTAATATTTATCACAAGATATGCATTCCATATATATTCACACATTATCAAACTATTATTAGTCAAAGTTTCGTATTTTAATATTGATTTGAAGTGTCAGTTTTTACAGTTAATGTCATTATGCTGCGATCAAACCTGACCATGATGTTACAAACACACACAATAAACATTTAATACAATCATTTATATCAAACATTCATTAAGAACTCAAAGAAAATCAACTGCAAAATGATGAACATTCAATTAGAGGATAAAACAGAAGAATCAGAGTAAATATTTTACAATTCAAACTTTCTGTAGTAAACATTTATTTTGTGTGTGTGCGCGTGCATGAGTGCGAGTGTGTGGGTGTGTGCGAGTGTGTGTGTGTGTGTGTGTGCGGGTGCGGGAGTGTGCGTGTGTGTGTGCGAGTGTGCGTGCGAGTGAGTGCGGGAGTGTGCGAGTGTGTGTGCGGGTGCGGGAGTGTGTGTGCAAGCGTGTGTTTGGGTGCGGGAGTGTGCGTGCAAGCGTGTGTTTGGGTGCGGGAGTGTGCGAGTGTGGGTGCGGGAGTGTGCGTGCGAGTGTGTGTGCGGGTGTGGGAGTGTGCGTGCGTGTGTGTGGGTGCGGGAGTGTGCGAGTGCGGGTGCGGGAGTGTGCGTGCGAGTGTGCGTGCGTGTGTGTGTGTGGGTGCGGGAGTGTGCGGGTGCGGGAGTGCGTGCGAGTGTGTGTGCGGATGTGGGAGTGTGCGTGCGAGTGTGTGTGCGGATGCGGGAGTGTGCGTGCGAGTGTGTGTGCGGATGCGGGAGTGTGAGTGCGGGTGCGGGTGCGGGAGTGTGCGTGCGTGTGCGAGTGCGGGAGTGTGCGTGCGAGTGTGTATGTGTGGGTGCGGGAGTGTGCGTGCGAGTGTGTATGTGTGGGTGCGGGAGTGTGCGTGCGTGTGCGAGTGTGTGTGCGGGTGCGGGAGTGTGTGTGCGAGTGTGTGTGCGGGTGCGTGTGCGGGTGCGGGAGTGTGCGTGCGAGTGTGTATGTGTGGGTGCGGGAGTGTGTGTGCGAGTGTGTGTGCGGGTGCGTGTGCGGGTGCGGGAGTGTGCGTGTGAGTGTGTGTGTGTGCGGGTGCGGGAGTGTGTATGTGTGGGTGTGCGAGTGTGTGTTCGGGAGTGTGCGTGCGAGTGTGTGTGTGCGGGAGTGTGCGAGTGTGTGTGCGGGTGCGGGAGTGCGCGTGCGAGTGTGTGTGCGGGTGCGGGAGTGTGCGTGCGAGTGTGTGTGTGTGTGGGTGCGGGAGTGTGTGTGTGCGGGTGCGGGAGTGTGCGTGCGAGTGTGTGTGCGGGTGCGGGAGTGTGCGTGCGAGTGTGTGTGTGCGGGTGCGGGAGTGTGCGTGCGAGTGTGTGCGTGCGAGTGTGTGTGTGCGGGTGCGGGAGTGTGTGTGTGCGGGTGCGGGAGTGTGCGTGCGCGTGCGAGTGTGTGTGCGGGTGCGGGAGTGTGCGTGCGAGTGTGTGTGGGTGCGGGAGTGTGTGTGTGCGGGTGCGGGAGTGTGCGTGCGAGTGTGTGTGCGGGTGCGGGAGTGTGCGTGCGAGTGTGTGTGTGTGCGGGTGCGGGAGTGTGCATGCGAGTGTGCGGGTGCAGGAGTGTGTGTGTGCGGGTGCGGGAGTGTGCATGCGAGTGTGCGGGTGCAGGAGTGTGTGTGTGCGGGTGCGGGAGTGTGCGAGTGCGGGTGTGGGTGAGTGCGAGTGTGTGTGTGCTAGTGTGTTCGAGTGTGTGCGGGTGAGTGTGTGTGCGCGACTGTGCGTGTGTGAGTGCGTGCATGTGTGAGTGTGTGTGTGTGTGTGTGGTGGCACAAATCATGTTTATCCTCATTTTGTATGTTGTCTGGGTTGTTAGTGTTTGAGAATGAGTTCATGTCGCACAACTCATCCATGTTAACATCTGTGTAATTTGACAAACTTCTACCAACTGACAGATCAATTTAGAGTTTGATTGGATCCAACAAAAGATGTGTGGTGGTTTTTGCTATTCCAACTATGCACAATTATTTGTTTACTCATTTTATCATGTTATTTCAGCATAGATGGCCAAATCACAACAGACCAGTCAAGCGCCACCGGTTAAGAATCACTGGAGTTCATATCTGTTTAAACCCGTTGCGTAATATCATATAACATGAACTGAGGCAATAACAACCAACATGAAGTGCAGCTGCTTTATCATGCACAGAGAGATGCACTATTAATGTGTTTTAATAGCACAGAAAGAAAGGAAACATTTCAGTTGCCATTTTGGGGGACCTAATTATTATGCATACTTGAAAATGATGTCAAACAGGAAGTGCAGTTATGATCATGTCTATATGCGATCAGAGCTGCTCTTGAGTGTGTGTTTGCTGTACATCACCGTGCATTCACTCGATGAGCTCAGAGACGCACTAAACACATTTTTCAATGAACTGCACTTGGTTTTATAACTGCAACTCGTGCCATTCCTCATTTCAATGCAGACATTGGTTTGAATACTGATGCTCATTGCATGTAGATGCCTTCTGAAGAGATTGTATTGATGCATGCATATGATTTGAGCTTTTAACTGTTCAATGTTTCAATAAACAAATGCATATGCCATGATTGTGATGCTCATTTTAATATTTTAACACTGATTCATTTATCTTGTTTTTATGTCTTGTGCAAGAAGGCAAACATATATGAACATCTTTTAATAACAATAATTGTAATAATATATGACATGTTATAAAACACCGACTTGCTTAGAAAAACAGTTCGATCAAATATTGACACCCATTACATCATCACAGGAAACAGATTCATTTTAATGCTGCAGAACAGAACACGTGTTTGGTCACAAACTATACAACTGAGATCTGAGGAAAAGTGCTATATTGTATCACATGGGTTCTGGATCAACATATGAAATAGTTTAACAGATAACGATGAGAAATGTAACCGTGTGAACATAAACCGTAATCAAATGAAGCCTTTCTTGCGTAATCCCATTACTGCTACAAAACTCAAATCCAGTGTAACCTAAATCTCATTAAACTCAAAGTTTCATTGTACTCGGAATGAGAACACTAAACAAGCATTTTAACACTATGTTGAAATATATAGTGAAAACATGTCATGCTTATTCCAACATAAAGGAGAATTTCTGTGATATTTCCAATGGTGGATGTCTGTATCACTGACGTCGTTCAGCTTCATTATTGATCTGATGATGTCACAGCAGACAGCTCAGAGACACTTTAGTTGTGTATGTTGGTTGAGTGTCTGAAAAGAATAGTGTTAGAAACATTGTCATGTCAGAATCTGCATATGACGTACAGCCGATCTGAACATCGTAGAAACAGCTCGTGTTCAATAAAGCTTGATTAATGATCCAAATACACGATGTTAAATTTACTGAATTGCAATTCAAAGATAGTCATATAAACTGCTTTTGTTTTGTTCCCAATCGTGTCAACTTTAACTGAGAAACAATTCACATTGATATGACAAAACAATCAAAAGTTCCAACATTACAAATATAATTGATCATGTGTCCAAAAACATCTCCAAACAAATAAAAGATAATAATTGTACATAAGAACTAATTACACATGCAAACACAACAATGACTAAAGGTTTGCATAGCATGCAGACATGATTTTACTCATGAGATTTCACAGAATGAGTTTCATTCTGTGTCATTTGAGGCATCATTGAGTCTGTGTCATGTATTTGGCGCCATCTCCTGGTGGTCATATGTAACATTGTGCTTCATGTGGATTATCTAATGATCTATACATCTGATTATCTTGTGTGTGGACTCGTTTGAAAGATAATCATCTCATTCAGTTTCATTCTGTGTCATTTGAGTCATCATTGAGTCTGTGTCATGTATTTGGCACCATCTCCTGGTGGTCATATGTAACATTGTGCTTCATGTGGTTTATCTAATGATCAATACATCTGATTATATAATGATATGTCATATTTTATGTTCTGTTTATTTTGTGCAAACGCGACATAAGCAATACTAGCATAACAGTCAAAGACATATAATTAGCTGTTACTCGCTATATTTTCATCTGTGAGTAAAACAAATAGTCTGGTTGTATTTTACTCTTTAAGAGCTTTCCAACAACATATGACACATGAATATTTGATCAGTTTTTATTAATTGCAATAATTGATGCCGCCTTTATGTGCTTTTTTAAGCTTCAAAGATCTGGTCACCATTCACTTGCATTATATGCATGGACAGAGCTGAGATATTCATCTCAAAAGCTTAATTTGTGTCCTGCAGAAGAAAGAAAGTCACACACATCTGGGATGGCATGAGGGTGAGTATTTCGGTGACCTGTCACTTTAAATTCATATTAAAGTTCTGCATCCTGTTTAGTTCTTCAACTGAATATCAGGAAATGTCTCGTGCTTTAAAAGACGTTGTCAATTCAAACATAATTGTGCAGTCTTAACATAATTTCACAGATCAGTGTTTCAGTGTGTCTCACCTCTGTCCTGAAGAGACTCGATGTATGTCTTCATAAACTCCTTCTCATGATCGTCCTGTTGGTTCACGTCTTCATCCTGGACGTTTATTGGATTGTCATATAATCTGATTAGTCTGAAACAGAAAGTCTCTATCAGAATGACACACTGAATGTGTTACACCTCAGATGTGTTTTGGGGGGTTTGGACAGACGTCGACCGCTGAGCAGAAGATGATGTCCTTTAAAGATTTAGTATACAGTGAAAGTGTCATAACTGGACTTCATACTCACTTGATATCAGGATTGTCAACGAATTTGGACGGGATGCTGTACAGCTCATCAGCGCTCACGACGAGCATCTTCAGATGAATGAGGTTTGCCATGGACAGCGGGACGAACTTCAGTCTGTTTTTGTGAAGGAACACGGTCTCTAAAGCCTCCAGCCTAGAAAAGAGGTTCAAACTGTGATGCGGACGATGTGTGGACACTTGTCTTGAAGATTACAGACAGAAACACACCTGTCCATGTCCTCAGGCAGGTCTTGGAGTCTGTTGTTACTGATATCGAAACACTTCAGACTTTCCATACGCAGGACACAGATCGGAATACTGCCGAATTTATTCTCTGACATGTCCAAGTGCGTCAGCTTTTTGAGATTTCTCAGCTGAAACGAGTCAAGAAAAATAGAGACAAATAACTTTATGCACGTGGTTTGCTTTTGTGCATGCATGGATGGACATTTAAAACTGAAATGTACATTAGCTAAAAGTTTGGACACATGTTCTACATCTCAGAATAATAATAAAGTCATCAAAACTATGAAATAACCCAAATGATCGGATGGGAATTATGCAGTGACCGAACACATGTTTAACAAATCCAAACTACCTCATGTTTGAATCCTGAGACACTTTTAAATTTAAGCTTATAACTCATTCATAACCCGATACTTTTAATCTAAAACCATATACCACATTATTATTTCCTTAACTGTTCATATATTTAAAAATATACATGTTTCTGGCATGATAACAGACGTATATACATGTTAATATGTACAGTAATATGCCATTTCTTATACATTTACAAAATGTAGAAATTCTTTGACATTTTAAAATATACATTGACTACAGCCAAACCAGTGAGATAAATGTAAAGATATATTTTATATCAAGCTTTTGCATGAAAGTTTATTTGAATATTTAATTAATTTAAATGAATTTTTCCTATTAACTCAAAACACCCCAGTAGTCAAAATCTAATAAACCAACATATATTTGTATATCAACTATACTGTACAACATCAATCCTTCTTTTCAATGTTTTTAAATCTATTCTGTTTGCTTGCATGAACAGTTGCAAGAAAAAGTATGTGAACCCTTTGGTATTCGCTGGTTTTCTGCATTAATTGGTCATTAAATGTGATCTCATCAAGAACACAAACACAATGTGCTTAAACTAACAACACACAAACAATTATAATCTGTCATGTCTTTATTGAACACATCCCATCAAACATTCACAGTGCTGTGGAGAAAGTAAATGAACCCTTGGATTTAATAGCTGGTCGATCCTCCTTTGGTAGCAATAACCTCTATCAAGCCTCTCCGGTAGATGCGGATCAGACCTGCACAACGTTCAGAAGGAATTCTGGATCATTCTTCCTTACAGAGCTGCTTCAGTTCAGACATATTCTTAGGATGTCTGCTGTGAACGGCTCTCTTGAGGTCATTCCACAGCATCTCTATTGGGTTAAGGTCTGGACTCTGAGTGGGACACTCCAAAAGGGGGATTTTCTTTTTTTTGAAGTCATTCTGTAGTGGATTTACTTCAGTGTTTAGGGTCATTGTCCTGCTGCATCACCCAACTTCTACTGAGCTTCAGCTGGTGCACAGACACCCTGATATTATCCTGTAGGATATCTTGATAAACTTGGGAATTAATTTCATCTTGATGGCGGCAAGCGGTCCAGTACCCAAAACAGCAAAACAGCCCCAAATCATGATGCTCCCTCCACCGTACTTCACCATTGGGATGATGTTTTCGTGTTGGTATGTGGTGCCATTTCTTTGCCACACATAGTGCTGTGTGTTCATCCCAAACAATTCAACCGTAGTTTCATCAGTCCACAAAACATTTTCCCAGTAGTGTTTTGGAGTGTCAAGATGGTCTTTGGCAAACTTCAGAACACAGTCATGTTTTTGTTGGAAAGCAGCGGCTTCCTTCATGATGTCCTGCCATGAACACACAGCACTAATGTTTTAATGTTTTCTGTATAGTAGACTCATGGACAGAGATGTTAACCAGTTCCAATGATTCCTTCAAGTCTTTATCTGTCACTCTAGGGTTCTTGTTTACCTCATTGATAATTATGCGGCATTCCCTTTGAGTCATCTTGACTGGACGGCCACTTCTAGTGAGAGTACCTATAGTACTAAATCATCTCCATTTATAGACAGTTTGTCTAACAGTAGACAGATGAATATCTAATGGCCACACTAGTGAGAGTACCTATAGTACTAAATCATCTCCATTTATAGACAGTTTGTCTAACTGTGGACAGATGAATATCTAACGGCCACTTCTAGAGAGAGTACCTATAGTACTAAATCACCTCCATTTATAGACAGTTTGTCTAACAGTAGACAGATGAATATCTAATGGCCACACTAGTGAGAGTACCTATAGTACTAAATCATCTCCATTTATAGACAGTTTGTCTAACTGTGGGCAGATGAATATCTAACGGCCACTTCTAGTGAGAGTACCTATAGTACTAAATCACCTCCATTTATAGACAGTTTGTCTCACTGTGGACAGATGAATATCTAACGGCCATTTCTAGAGAGAGTACATATAGTACTAAATCATCTCCATTTATAGACAGTTTGTCTAACTGTGGACAGATGAATATCTAACGGCCACTTCTAGTGAGAGTACCTATAGTAATAAATCATCTCCATTTATAGACAGTTTGTCTAACTGTGGACAGATGAATATCTAACGGCCACTTCTAGAGAGAGTACCTATAGTACTAAATCATCTCCATTTATAGACAGTTTGTCTATCTGTGGACAGATGAATATCTAACGGCCACTTCTAGTGAGAGTACCTATAGTACTAAATTCATATCCATGACAGTTTGTCTCACTGTGGACAGATGAATATCTAACGGCCACTTCTAGTGAGAGTACCTATAGTACTAAATCATCTCCATTTATAGACATTTTGTCTCACTGTGGACAGGTGAATATCTAACAGCCACTTCTAGTGATAGTACCTATAGTACTAAATCATCTCCATTTATAGACAGTTTGTCTAACTGTGGACAGATGAATATCTAACGGCCACTTCTAGAGAGAGTACATATAGTACTAAATCATCTCCATTTATAGACAGTTTGTCTCACTGTGGACAGATGAATATCTAACGGCCACTTCTAGTGAGAGTACATATAGTACTAAATGATCTCCATTTATAGACAGTTTGTCTCACTGTGGACAGATGAATATCTAACGGCCACTTCTAGTGAGAGTACCTATAGTACTAAATCATCACCATTTATAGACAGTTTGTCTAACTGTGAACAGATGAATATCTAACGGCCACTTCTAGTGAGAGTACCTATAGTACTAAATCATCTCCATTTATAGACAGTTTGTCTAACTGTGAACAGATGAATATCTAACGGCCACTTCTAGTGAGAGTACCTATAGTACTAAATCATCTCCATTTATAGACAGTTTGTCTAACTGTGAACAGATGAATATCTAACGGCCACTTCTAGTGAGAGTACCTATAGTACTAAATCATCTCCATTTATAGACAGTTTGTCTAACTGTGGACAGATGAATATCTAACGGCCACTTCTGGAGAGAGTACCTATAGTACTAAATCACCTCCATTTATAGACAGTTTGTCTAACTGTGGACAGATGAATATCTAACGGCCACTTCTAGAGAGAGTACATATAGTACTAAATCATCTCCATTTATAGACAGTTTGTCTAACTGTGGACAGATGAATATCTAACGGCCACTTCTAGAGAGAGTACCTATAGTACTAAATCATCTCCATTTATAGACAGTTTGTCTCACTGTGGACAGATGAATATCTAACGGCCACTTCTAGTGAGAGTACATATAGTACTAAATCATCTCCATTTATAGACAGTTTGTCTAACTGTGGACAGATGAATATCTAACGGCCACTTCTAGAGAGAGTACCTATAGTACTAAATCATCTCCATTTATAGACAGTTTGTCTAACTGTGGGCAGATGAATATCTAACGGCCACTTCTAGAGAGAGTACCTATAGTACTAAATCATCTCCATTTATAGACAGTTTGTCTCACTGTGGACAGATGAATATCTAACGGCCACTTCTAGTGATAGTACCTATAGTACTAAATCATCTGCAATTATAGACAGTTTGTCTCACTGTGGACAGATGAATATCTAACGACCACTTCTAGTGAGAGTACCTATAGTACTAAATCATCTCCATTTATAGACAGTTTGTCTCACTGTGGACAGATGAATATCTAACGGCCACTTCTAGAGAGAGTACATATAGTACTAAATCATCTCCATTTATAGACAGTTTGTCTAACTGTGGACAGATGAATATCTAACGGCCACTTCTAGAGAGAGTACATATAGTACTAAATCACCTCCATTTATAGACAGTTTGTCTAACTGTTGACAGATGAATATCTAACGGCCACTTCTAGCGAGAGTATCTATAGTACTAAATCACCTCCATTTATAGACAGTTTGTCTAACTGTGGACAGATAAATATCTAATGGCCACTTCTAGCGAGAGTACCTATAGTACTAAATCATCTCCATTTATAGACAGTTTGTCTAACTGTGGACAGATGAATATTTAACGGCCACTTCTAGAGAGAGTACCTATAGTACTAAATCATCTCCATTTATAGACAGTTTGTCTAACTGTGGACAGATGAATATCTAACGGCCACTTCTAGAGAGATTACCTATAGTACTAAATCATCTCCATTTATAGACAGTTTGTCTAACTGTGGACAGATGAATATCTAATGGCCACTTCTAGTGAGATTACCTATAGTACTAAATCATCTCCATTTATAGACAGTTTGTCTCACTGTGGACAGATGAATATCTAACGGCCACTTCTAGTGAGAGTACCTATAGTACTAAATCATCTCCATTTATAGACAGTTTGTCTATCTGTGGACAGATGAATATCTAACGGCCACTTCTAGTGAGAGTACCTATAGTACTAAATCATCTCCATTTATAGACAGTTTGTCTCACTGTGGACAGATGAATATCTAACGGCCACTTCTAGTGAGAGTACCTATAGTACTAAATCATCTCCATTTATAGACAGTTTGTCTATCTGTGGACAGATGAATATCTAACGGTCACTTCTAGAGAGAGTACCTATAGTACTAAATCATCTCCATTTATAGACAGTTTGTCTCACTGTGGACAGATGAATATCTAACGGCCACTTCTAGAGAGAGTACCTATAGTACTAAATCATCTGCATTTATAGACAGTTTGTCTAACTGTGGACAGATGAATATCTAACGGTCACTTCTAGAGAGAGTACCTATAGTACTAAATCATCTCCATTTATAGACAGTTTGTCTCACTGTGGACAGATGAATATCTAACGGCCACTTCTAGAGAGAGTACCTATAGTACTAAATCATCTCCATTTATAGACAGTTTGTCTAACTGTGGACAGATGAATATCTTATGGCCACTTCTAGAGAGAGTACCTATAGTACTAAATCATCTCCATTTATAGACAGTTTGTCTAACTGTGGACAGATGAATATCTAACGGTCACTTCTAGAGAGAGTACCTATAGTACTAAATCATCTCCATTTATAGACAGTTTGTCTCACTGTGGACAGATGAATATTTAAACTCTTCCAGATAACTTTGTAACTCTTTCCAGCTTTATGCAAAGCATCAATTCTTGATCATAGATCTTCTGAGATCTCTTGTTTGTGATGCATGGTTCACGTCAGCAGATGCTTCTTGTGAATAGCAAAATCAAAATGTTTGAGTGGTTTTTTTATAAGTCAGAGTAGCTCTAAGCCACACCTCCAATCTCGTTTCAATAATTTTATGTCATGTTTGCCAACTCCTGACTTGAATTAGCTTTAATAGACGTCTTTAGCATAGGGGTTCCCTTACTTTCTCCACAGCATTGTGAATGTTTAATGGGATGTGTTCAGTAAAGACATGAAAGATTATAATTGTTTGTGTGTTGTTAGTTTAAGCACATTGTTTTTGTCTATACTCGTGACTCTGATGAAGTTGAGATCACATTACCAATCATGCAGAAACCAGCTAATTCCAAAGGGTTCACTTACTTTTTCTTGCCACTGCACATTGAGTCATGGGTGTCCACACTTTAGGCTGCTAGTGTATACTTGTCATGTATTTCACCTCAAAGGGCAGTTCTGTCAGATTGCCGTTTGCCGTCATCTCTAATCGTTCGAGATTCTCACAGTCCCCGAGTTCGGCTGGAATGCTCAACAGTTTATTATAATTGACATTTAATTCCCTCAGATTGATCAGCTTTCCTGTGGTAGAGGACACGTTTCTGTTGTATTTACTGTATGGCATTATGACTGTGATATTTGACAGAGATGTGATGTTTGACGTGACTCTGACCGATCTCGACAGGAAGTTTTGTAAATCCATTCCTTGGGACGTCCAGCACTCGCAGATCCACAAACGTTTCGATGTAAGTGGGAATCTCAGGTATCTTTGTTCCTCGGATGTGCCATTCTCTGAGATACGTCATGAACTGAAGATCCTCAGGTAACTTCTGCAAATCACAATCGCAGTAAATTCACCGCGTGTGTGTGGAGAGACGGGAAATTTAGTTTGACAAACTATTCTGATATTTACCCTCCATTTATCTCCAATCATCTCAAAAACGAATCTCTTGTCTTCTGTGTCACTGTCTGAATAAAACACAATAATTACAATTGTGTCTTTACTGGAGTGATGTCACAGTTTAGGCAATATTCCTGGTGAAATCTGAAATATGAACACAGTTTTTCTTAACTGTGAAATACCTTTATTATCAGTGGGCAGGATGTCGAGTTCTGCGAGGGTCGATCTCTCCAAATAACACTGAAGTGCTGTGATCTCTGCGCTCTTTAACCTTTTGCACGCAATACGATACTGCCATTGCTGATTGATTCTATAGAGACAAATGAATGGACCCACTTTATATTAGGTGGTCTTAACTACTATATACTTAACAATTTGATACACTGTTAATTTTACTCCTACCCCTAGCCCAACCCTTACCCCAAAACCTAACCCTTTTGGAGTTGGCGTAACCCACTTTGGAATAGCCACACCCCTTCTGTGTTTACCCCACCCACTTTCTTGGAGAGCCCGCCCCCATTTGGAGGTCTCACTGCTGAATAAACCAGCTAAATTAAGTTTTATCGTTATTTTTTAATTAACAGTACAAAAATACATCCAAACTACACTGCACAGTCAAAATCCTCCAGTAAAACTACAATTCTAGAATTAGTACCAATAACAATTTGCTTCCGCTATGATTCAGCTTAAATCAACACGGCCCAACTTGGAAAGTCGGAGCTTGAGGATAATCCAGAGTTTCCCACTCGAGTTACGACTTTGGGGCACCATTCATGTGCGTGTAACTCGTAATTATTATTATTATTATTATAATTTCAACATGACTTGAACGCACCAATAGACCAACAATTAAAAATAGCACAGAGAGAAATATTAGGGTTTATATTTGGCGGTATGGAAAAAAGTAAACAATACAAAAAATGGCTGAAAAATCTAAATATGGTCTAAATGCTCCTATATATTATATTTATAGTTATTTTAATTATTATATACTTAATCACTTTATTTGGGGGGAATTTCTCAGTAAATATTGATTATTACGACATTGATTTGATTAAACATCTGAATCGATTGACAGCTCTAGTAATATATGAGCAGATGGGTCATTCTCCAAAAATATTTTGACTTACAAAATATTGAAATGTTCAGTTCAGTTCAGTGTGTGTAGCCCCTTGTTATAGACTGTACTGAAGTGAATGAGAGGTTGATTCTCACTTGACCAGAGCACTTTTCTCCAATCGTTCCTCCTCTTTCTTCTGTCGATGTTTGTATTTTTTCACTCGTCCTTCCCACAGCCCTCGGATCAGTGAGAGATCGTACACAGGAATGTCGATACCAATCCGATCCATCTTCATGATGAGAACTGATGCTGAGGAACAAACTAATCCGTATGAAAACATTAATCATGTGAACTCTTTGTACGGACAGTCAGATTGATCACAAAGTGCTCTCAGGAACAGTCACAAATCGTGCTGAGAACATGACCACCAAAGGTTGAGCATAAGAAAGATACTCTCAGTTTATGCATTTTTCAATTCAACTTTCAAAATAAGAACATATAACATTGTGTGACCCCTGCGTCCACATGCGTGGATGTTGTATTTTGGCTTTGCTATACGCAATATGTAATTTAATATTATTTATACTGACGGAAGACTATTCACAAGACTCTAGACTGTCATTTAAGGGTTAAACTTCTGCCGCATCGAGTCACGTGACACAACAACATGACGTACATTTCTATGAGGTGCTTCTACGTACGCAGCGCCAACAAAAGTTCCTCTGGTGAGAAAAATTTTCAAGTTTTTTAATTGAAATCTGTTTGGTTGTAAAGAGGAGAGTCTCTAGTTTCATTTGATATGCTGCATTAAAATATTCATTCATTTTTCGCTCGTCAGCGCGCTGATAAACATGATGTCCACATACGTGGATTTTGGGACAATATCACCAGTTGAAAAAAACAAAACATGTTTGTTATTTTGAATATCTTTCATCTCTAACACATCTGTGAGTCATTTCACCTAATTTGAATATAAATTGTATTATATTTTATGTTGTTATCACTGTATAATACAGTTCTATTCATTAACATTATTAAATGCATTCATATATTTACTGTATATTATCACATTGAGAATAAATGAGTTCATGTAAAAACTGATAAATGTGTCTTTCAGAGGCTTTATATGGAGTTATGATGAAAATAAGATGCATTTCAAACTGTTCTGAGACCAGTGCAGACAGACAGCACACTGGAGGTTAAGTCATGCACTAAATAGGGAGCAAGGGAGCATCCTATAGCTCTCCTATAACTGTTCTGAGACCAGTGCAGACAGACAGCACACTGGAGGTTAAGTCATGCACTAAATAGGGAGCATGAGAGCATCCTATATCTCTCCTATAACTGTTCTGAGACCAGTGCAGACAGACAGCACACTGGAGGTTAAGTCATGCACTAAATAGGGAGCAAGGGAGCATCCTATATCTCTCCTATAACTGTTCTGAGACCAGTGCAGACAGACAGCACACTGGAGGTTAAGTCATGCACTAAATAGGGAGCAAGGGAGCATCCTATATCTCTCCTATAACTGTTCTGAGACCAGTGCAGACAGACAGCACACTGGAGGTTAAGTCATGCACTAAATAGGGAGCAAGGGAGCATCCTATATCTCTCCTATAACTGTTCTGAGACCAGTGCAGACAGACAGCACACTGGAGGTTAAGTCATGCACTAAATAGGGAGCAAGGGAGCATCCTATAGCTCTCCTATAACTGTTCTGAGACCAGTGCAGACAGACAGCACACTGGAGGTTAAGTCATGCACTAAATAGGGAGCAAGGGAGCATCCTATATCTCTCCTATAACTGTTCTGAGACCAGTGCAGACAGACAGCACACTGGAGGTTAAGTCATGCACTAAATAGGGAGCAAGGGAGCATCCTATAGCTCTCCTATAACTGTTCTGAGACCAGTGCAGACAGACAGCACACTGGAGGTTAAGTCATGCACTAAATAGGGAGCAAGGGAGCATCCTATAGCTCTCCTATAACTGTTCTGCGACCAGTGCAGACAGACAGCACACTGGAGGTTAAGTCATGCACTAAATAGGGAGCAAGGGAGCATCCTATAGCTCTCCTATAACTGTTCTGAGACCAGTGCAGACAGACAGCACACTGGAGGTTAAGTCATGCACTAAATAGGGAGCATGAGAGCATCCTATAGCTCTCCTATAACTGTTCTGAGACCAGTGCAGACAGACAGCACACTGGAGGTTAAGTCATGCACTAAATAGGGAGCAAGGGAGCATCCTATAGCTCTCCTATAACTGTTCTGAGACCAGTGCAGACAGACAGCACACTGGAGGTTAAGTCATGCACTAAATAGGGAGCAAGGGAGCAACCTATAGCTTTTATGATGTAATGTCTGTAACGTCTCATGAATAATCAACACTCCTGGACACATAATAAACTATTTGATGAGAATAATCTTTCTATAGCTTGGAGATATTTAACATTTCACAACTTAGTCCCTCTGTCCACGTATGAGTACATCGATTTTCAGGAAAACAATTTGTTCTAGGATTTATTTTTTGCTTGTTTATTAGGTGCTACTAGTTATAAATCAAAAAATTATAAATCGAAATGGAAAAAGCACACAGCAGTCATGCTCAGGTCTCAGGAGGATCAAATAGAAATATTTTCATTCATGGTCTCAGACCCCAGATTTGACTAAGACCCCCCAAGAGCCTGACAGACAGCAGCTATCAACCATGTTTGACTTAAACACACACATGGAATTCAGCCTAAAGTAGCAACTGGAAGGCATTGAACAGCTTTTTAACTAATATAAAAAAGTGGACCGACGAAGATTATTCAGTGCTTTGGACTGATATTACAAGCAAACTCCAATCAAGTCCTCTGCAGGTGGGACAAACAGAAAGTGAAAACTCTCCCCTCACAACACTGTTGTGTGTTCAGTCCAGTCATGTGAAGCTTCAATAATAAGCTTCTGAAATAAGAATCAAACACTTCTCGTGCACGTGAGATGTTAATCTGTGATTCTTTCAAAGCTTCTCAACATGCAGACATTTAAGAAACACTGAAATGTTCCAGTGACAGTCTGTCAGATGAGAATATGGGCTCTATTTTCGTGACCATTTCGACCGTGCGCAACGTTTTGAACCATTTTCGTGAAAGCTAATTCTAAGTGCAATTTTCATGCCAGCACAAAGCACAAGTGGGCATGGGTGGGAGTGTTTGCGCTACTGTGGGTGTTTTGTATGTTAATAAAGTGGAGCAAAGCACAATTTGCTATTTTCATAAGTAATAGATTGTTGCGCTGTACAAGATGTTTCAACACCAGCTCTTAACTCAGTGCAAAGTCTAAACTCACTTCCTGCAGTTGCAGTTTGGAGATTTCACCAGCAGGTGGTGATAAAGTTCATGTATTATTATTCTTGTATATTCACAATTGTATTTATGATTTAATTTTGACTAGTAATTTTCCACCTGTTGTCATAGAGTGAGTTTTAAGGGGCCGGTGGAAGAAGTCGGACAGAAATAATTTTTATTCTTCTAATTCATTGCACACAGTCCGCTTACATTAGAAACTTCTGATGCATGTTGTCTTTGTTTATATCGCTGGTGCTTGATGGGATGGAGTATATAATAGGACGCAGATGCTGCAATAACCGGAGAAGAACCTCCGAATTAAATGGCACTTGGTTTACATTACCCTTACATTAATGCATTTGGCAGACGCTTTTATCCAAAGTGACTTACTTTTTTTTTTACCTTTATCCCACTACACCACCACCAAAGTGACTTACAGTGCACTTATTACAGGGACAGTCCCCCCGGAGCAACCTGGAGTTAAGTGTCTCACTCAAGGACACAATGGTGGTGACTGTGGGGATCAAACCAGCAACCTCCTGATTACCAGTTATGTGCTTTAGCCGACTACACCACCACCAAAGTGACTTACAGTGCACTTATTACAGGGACAATCCCCCCCGGAGCAACCTGGAGTTAAGTGTCTCACTCAAGGACACAATGGTGGTGACTGTGGGGATCAAACCAGCAACCTTCTGATTACCAGTTATGTGCTTTAGCCCACTACACACACACACACACACACACACACACACACACACACACACACAATTTGCTCAAGGACACAATGGTGGTGACTGTGGGGATCGAACCAGCAACCTCCTGATTACCAGTTATGTGCTTTAGCCCACTACACACACACACACACACACACACACACACACACAATTTGCTCAAGGACACAATGGTGGTGACTGTGGGGATCAAACCAGCAACCTTCTGATTACCAGTTATGTGCTTTAGCCCACTACACACACACACACACACACACACACACACAATTTGCTCAAGGACACAATGGTGGTGACTGTGGGGATCAAACCAGCAACCTCCTGATTACCAGTTATGTGCTTTAGCCCACTACACACACACACACACACACACACACACACACACACACACACAATTTGCTCAAGGACACAATGGTGGTGACTGTGGGGATCGAACCAGCAACCTCCTGATTACCAGTTATGTGCTTTAGCCCACTACACACACACACACACACACACACACACACACACAATTTGCTCAAGGACACAATGGTGGTGACTGTGGGGATCGCACCAGCAACCTTCTGATTACCAGTTCAGTGCTTTAGCCCACTACGCCACCACCACTTCACTTACAAAAGGTTTATGTCTTTTTGTGTGTTGCGTGGGCGATTTCGCCAACCCAACTTGCGCCTAGACTTATGCATGCTTGCACGAATATACCAAAACTTCTTGCCCATTGACTGCGGTTATGACTTTAGGTGTTGCCCTGCGCTCAATGGTATAAAGCAGGGCCCTATGACTCAGCTGTTGTTACGGTAACAGTCTGTATGACCTCAAACTTACGAAGAGTCACCCAAATCCACACCATAAACATGATGAATATATACATATTTAAACAGTACACTTTAGTTTCAAACTAATCTTCAGCAAAAGGTCATTTAAAAGAGCAGAACACTCGTACCTGCGTCTGCGAGCGGCTCCTCTCCAGGTTTAGTTGCTTGTTTACAGCTCGTCTGTATTTTGGAGGCTGTGTGCTATATTTACTGCATGAGATATGATTCCTCATAACACACACACTCTTGGCTCTTACACTTATGTCATGATGATACACAAACCGCCAATACTGATGCAAACAAGGTGTTTGTCAGTGATTACATTACATAAACCTGTATTTACTTTAGTTAGATATGCTTTTGTGCTTTAAAATAAACCGAGCGTGACCTTCTGCTCGAGGGTTGACCTGCTTCAGTAGCTTCCTTTTATCACAGATATTTAACATCAGATGCTGTAGATTGAAATAACATCAATTTTACAAAACAGAACCATCATAGAAAGACAAAATATGATAATGTGAGATAAGAAATCACACTTAGTTGTTTGAAAATAGAATATGAATTATTATTAAATAGTTTCTACATGCTTTGACTGAATGATTTCATCTGTATATTTTTATCACACTCATGACACGTGATGAGGTGTGTGTCTAGACTGCAGTGTTCACACACACACACACACTCTCTCACACACACACACACAAACACACACACACTCACTCACACACACTCTCTCTCTCTCACACACACACACTCACACACACACACACACTCTCTCACACACACAATCACAAACACACACTATAAACACACACACAAACACACACACACAATAACAAACACACACTCACACACACACAAACACTCACACACAATCACAAACACACACACTTACACACCCACACACACTCACACAGACACAAACACACACACTCACACACACACGCTCACAAACACACATACACACACACTCACAAACACACACACTTACACACCCACACACACTCACACAGACACAAACACACACAAACACACACACTCACACACACACGCACACATACACACACACTCACAAACACACTCACACACACACTCACACACACATTATTGTAAATGATAACTAATAAAACTAATAAAATATTCTGCATTTCTCTAAGAGTGTTTTAACCGCAAATATGGTCTTACGTGTCTTAAATATGAACACACATAATGCATATAGGGATTTTGTTGTTGTTGTTGTTGTTGTTGCGGCTTCTTTTATAGCAAATATTTCAAATATACAAACAAACAAGGCACCAGAACATTATAACAAACATCTCAAACTAAACTGAGCAGACAACAAAATAATGATAATGCAGATTAAGAGAAAAGGGGCGGTATTTTAATGAGGTTAATTCATGAGAAAGGTCATTGCACTAATACTTCAAAGTTTAAACTCAGTTGCAGTTTGGAGATTCCGCCAGCAGGTGGCGATAAACTCTGAAAATACAGTGGAAGATGAAATGATTCCCAGACAATCAGCTGTAGCTGATAACACAAACACATGAGATTCATGTAAAACTAGTAATAGGTCGTGCTTTATTTCTCAGATGTTAATATGTTTAAATGTACAATTGTATTGATGATGTAACGTGTTTTGCTATTTTTCTGCCTGTTGTCATAGAGTGATTTGTAAGTCACTCTACATTTATTTACATTTACATTTATACATTTGGTGACTTACAGTGCCCTTATTACAGGGACAATCCCCCCGGAGCAACCTGGAGTTAAGTGTCTTACTCAAGGACACAATGGTGGTGGCTGTGGGGATCAAACCAGCAACCTTCTGATTACCAGCTATGTGCTTTAGCCCACTACACCACCACTTTAACTTTTAATGGGCTACTAGCCATGGGAATTCTGTAACACTGTAGCGTAACACCGACAGTCATCATGCAATTAATAATATACTCAGTGTCTGTGTTTCCCATGATAGTCCCAAACAGTACGCACTATATGCCTTTATAGGGGATTGGGAGCGATTGATCAGACTGTTTGGGATCTGACTAAAAGCTAAATGCCAGCTGATTAAAGTCATCTGTGTCTGATTGGTCAATGACACGCAGCAGCTGCGAAAAGATCATGCAGTCATGCAACATATTGGCTCATGTCTCGTGAACACAAGCACTGCTGCTTCCACCCATTGAAAATACAGAGCAAGTAAAACCACCCATCGTGACTGTAAAGGACTGGATTCACACTGAATATGATAAACATTAAGAGAGTGTAAAGACACCGCAAACATGTCAAATGCATTTCAGCACTGACCAGCGACCGATCAGAAGAAAACATAAACATATTCTATATTAAATAGACTATAAAAACTGATCGACTGTTCCTCATTGCTGCTGCCTTTCTCTTCAACCTCGAAACATTTTCTCCTGAAGACGAGGAGATCGTGGTTTCTGCGTTCTCCCTCAACACATCTTCCACAAGTCTGAATTCTCTTCTTTTAATAAACCTTTATTGAAACACAAACACTAAAGAAATGTCAGAGGGGAGATTGGTAAACTCTGAATGTCACTGCTGAAAGAAGATCTGCTGGTGAGAGAAACACTGTCACTGATAACTTGGTAAAGTTGGCCAGAGTCCATCTTTTCTAATCTAAACGTCTTGTCAATGACATCATGAACTTCAGTATTAGGCAGGAAGCCAACAGTAGGCTTCATGACACACAATTCCCTGTTCAACTGCACACTTTTGTGGCAAACAGTTGTTTTTCCGCTTTTTCTCCCCAATCTGTAACGGCCAATTCCCAATGTGCTCCAAGTCCTCGCGGTGGCGTAGTGACTCGCCTCAATCCGGGTGTCGGAGGACGAATCTCAATTGCCTCCACGTCTGAGACTGTCAATCCGCGCATCTTATCACGTGACTTGAGCGTGTTACCGTGGAGACGTAGCGCGTGTGGAGGCTTCACGCTATTCTCCGCGGCATCCTTGCACAACTCACCACACGCCCCACCGAGAGCGAGAACCACATTATAGTGACCACGAGGAGGTTACCCCATGTGACTCTACCCTCCCTAGCAACCGGGCCAATTTGGTTGCTAAGGAGACCTGCCTGGAGTCACTCAGCACACCCTGGATTCAAACTCGCGACTCCAGGTGTGATAGCATCAATACTCGCTGAGATATCCAGACCCCCAACAGTTTTCTTTTCGTGTTTAGTAATTATTTAAAGGTGCAATATGTAACATATTTCATGTAATATTCACCTTTTTTTGCCAATGTGTGAACGGCTTGTAATGCATCTTAAAAAACTAGCCGTTCCCAAACTTCCTAGGTTGCCTTATAAAGCCTGTCGACTGATTTTCATGTGAAGGGAGCGGGTCGGTTTTGCCGGGAAAATCCAAAGGATGTGACGTTTATGCTCATGAGAGTCTCAGCACTTCTCTTCCACTATTCAACAGCACCAACAAACTGCAACACTAGATAACGTTATCTTAGTGATGAATCCAGCACAACACCGACTCCTACAAACACTCAGAGTTAACCAAAAATAACATTTATCTACTGAATCCCGTCTAAGCGGGAACGTGATCGTGGTCGAGCGAAAACTAGAGTGTACATCAGCAGGGCGTTTGTTTTCTGGAGGGACCGTCGTTCGGTTTTAGGGATCAAAACAGACCCTGAATTGGCATTCTTCTTATTGGACAGATAAACTTGCATAACAGCAAAGCATGTGAGCATGTTTAGCTAACACTGACGAATTACAAGCTACTTTGCTTCGTAACTTTCAAATAATTTAAATGATCTTCTCTTTATACTAAATGTCAGGTATACAGGATACATTTAAGCAAATACGCTGGTTTCTTGATCGTAGTACAACATATGACATACAAAACATACAATAGTGCAACAGTAAACTGTCTGGTGTAGTTCGCTAGTGTGTAGCTGTATGTGTGTATCAGTATGCTAATCGCTATACTAGCAGATAATAGTTTTAGTTTAGTCTCTAAATTTGTAGTAAAACAATCATAACTGTGTAATTATAATTATGTTACCTCGTCTGTCAGCATGATGCCGGTGAATCACATTCAGTTACATCATTGTTTTGGTTGATGCTCGTGTCACTATGGAGTGTGTGCATGAGCACGAGCAACAGGCTGCAGTTCACTGAACGGCCACAGGTGTCACTCATAGACTGTAAAAAAAGATGGACGACGCCCCTTCGCTCTTTTCCATCGGAGAGAACTGAAGCCGCCAGTGTCCCGATATGGCGCTGACATCTTGGAACTTGAGTCTGCGCACTTGCGTTTTCGGGACCAGTCATGCGCAGTAGTGAGCAGGAAGTAAAGCCGCGAAAACAAGGCCCCGCCCTCACTCTCGCAGAATCAATCGCAAGCACACGCCCCTGCCAGATCGGTTAGCACATTCTACTGCAGAACAACCCATTATGTCGGTGTGAAATAATTAATTATAGAAATTTAGATATGTAATTTAAAGCTCCAATCTCCTCAATCCTCCGAATATCCCGAAAAAAAGTCCGTTGGTGCTTCAGTGACTACTTCGCTCAGAGAACCTGTCAATCACAGCTGTCAATCATGACGTAACAGCACCGTTTTTATAGCATCAAATAACTAACTAAAAACAAACTTATTTTAAAAACAAACACTTGAAATTACATCAGCGTGATAAAAACTACAGTAAATGACAGAAACTGTCTTTGGAAAAAAGATATGTGAAGTGTAATTTAATTGTTTAGTTGGTCTCACGTCCCGTTGAATAACATGGGGAGGCGGGGTTTATGACCTATACTAGGACCGGCCTCTGGGGGGCGATCGAGACATTTTGGCTTCACTTTTGAGGGCTTGTGCGGCACGCTTGGTGTCACTATGGAGTGTGTATATGAGCGCGAGCAACAGGCTGCAGTTCACTGAACGGCCACAGGTGTCACTAATAACAAGCGTTTCTGAACATTACATACTGCACCTTTAAAGATTATCTATTGTCCATAATCTTAATGGTAACATTTTTAAATAAGGTTGTATTTGTTTACATTAGTAAATGCTTTACTTTAACAGCAGCTATTAAAGTTAGATAATGTTAAAGGGACAGTTCACCCAAAAAGCAAAATTATCCCATAATTTACTCATCCTCAAGCCATTCTAGGTGTATATGACTTTCTTCTTTCTGCCAAACACTGTCGGAGTTGTATTAAAAAATATCTTTATAATGGGATTGAATGGTAGCTTAGATTGTGAAGCCAAAAAAAGTAATCCATCCATCAAAAAAGTAATCCATACGGCTCCAGGGGGTTAATAAAGGCCTTCTGAAGCGATGCGTTTTTATAAGAACAATATCCATATTTATAACTTTATAAGCTATAATCACTGGCTTCTGGTAACGGCCGTCCGCGCGTTCACGAGAGAGTCGAGTTCCGGCGTATGACACTCAGAGTTCTGGGAAACTAGCCACTTATTTTTTTCACATGCAAATGAGCTTGTGATTTGCCGCAACTCCAAAGTGCATCTGAACAGCGGTGAAACACTTTCTGATGATGCGTTACGTTCATACGAGCAGACAGAGAAGTAAGATTGAAGTAAGTTTGGAGCAGAAGAGATAGAAATAAACCTTGTGTAAATTGTTAGCTTTACGCTAAGCTAAAATGCTATTTCTAGCCATTTTACATACATGCACATGTGACCAGACAGCATCATATTTAATATCAAGAAAATTCACATTGGATCATAATTTCTTTTTCTAGTAATGTCTTTGATATTAGGGCAAACGATCATATTCTTGATAATAATTTTTGTATTGTTTTCCTGTAAAAATATCTAAAAATCCTTAAAACAAGATCAATTTGATTAATCTTGTTTTAGAGACAACACTGCATAAGATATTTGGGTTTCTCAGAGAATGTATTTTTAACATGTGTATTTTGTCTGACTGTACTGATGGAGATTTTATACTCAAAACAAGTGAAAATATCTACCAGTGCTGAAGAAGTAATCCAAAGTATTTAGAGTACATTACTGACCTTGAGTAATCTAACGGAATACCCTACAAATTACATTTTGGAGCATGTATTCTGTAATCTGTAGTGGAATACATTTCAAAAGTAATCCTCCCAACCCTGCAGCAAAACTTTGGCAACAATGGACAATTTGCACAAGCAGCAAAGCTCAGTTGCATGTGAAAATTATTAGTGGCGAATTTACTGAAAATTTGCCTTGAGCTGGAAATGGTCTGCATTGCAAAAGAAGGATATTTTACCACCCATCCTGTAAAATACTGCTACACGTGTGAGAAGGGACCAACCAACCAACAGGGAATACACACAAAACAATCTGGCACAGGACTGAACATGAGAGGAGCTTATATAGGGAAGGGTAATAGGAGGCAGGTGCAGATAATGATCAGGGTGGAGAAACGAGTGGACAACGGAGCTAGCGTTCTCCACGTGGCACCTGCAAACACAAGAGGAAGAAGGTAAAACACAAAAGAAACAAACAGGCAGAGGAGACTCTCATGATCCTGCACAACATCAACAAACACAGACAAAAGTGGAAGGACCGTGACAAATACAGGACCTTCCCGCATTTAAAGAAGAAATGCTGCGTGTTATAAAACCATGTCTCCATTCAGAGCTTCAGTCAGCGATGTGTGATCATGGGGCGCCCTCTAGTGGTTATAGGCGCACATGTTGAGTAGGACAGCTATTATAGATGAATATTGATCATTTTAGAATTTAAATAATCTGGCCTCATATTGCCAGACAGCAAAAGATGCATTTGATGCATTCTCTTCCCCTCCATGCAAAACAGCTGAATGTCAAACCATACTTTCCTTCCAAGCGCTTTGGGTGAGTAATACGGGGCCGATGAACACAGTTGTCTTGTCTGTGTTTCCTGTAGTGCTTCACGGTTGATTATAGATGGCACTGCATCACTTGAGGAGGGTGTTTTGTGTTGTCCCAGCTCTGAGACTATATTTACGCCCAGAAAACGCTCTAGGCTACTGACCAGAAGGTCGGGGGTTCAAGCCCCAACACTGCCAAGACACCACTGTTGGACCCTTGAGCAAGGCCCTTGACCCTATCTGCTCCAGAAGCTGGGATATGTGAAAAAAATCATTTCACTGTATATATGCAGAAATGTATGTAAAATGTGTGACAATGGGAGTAGGTGCATTCATTTACTAACAGGAACTACATGTGCATTAAACGGTTTTAACCCATGTTGGGGTCCTCTGGGTTATTCTGTGATGAAGACTGGCTAAATGGACTGTACATGACCCCTTACATATCCAACAGATAAAATAAGATACTGAGATAAAATGCACGGATTGACGTCTAGACGTGGAGGCAACTGAGACTCGTCCTCCACCACCCGGACTGAGGCGAGTCACTATGCCACCGCGCCACCACGAGGACCTACTAAGCAGTGGGAATTGGGCATTCCAAAATTGAGAGAGATTTTTATTAATAAGTTTGCATCACACTGGGATAACAGAGGTTAACGCACCAAAACTGGGTTTGAGGTTGTTTGGGTTTATTTCATATTAAATGATGCATTGAGGTGTATTTTAAAACAGTGACTCGCTGCAACTGTAAATGACATCTTAATCAGCGTTCGTGTTATTATTATAACACAATTACACGCGGCCGAGAGATCTGAAGACTAAAATAGAGCTCAAGCTGTCGCTGCTAAGTTAAGACCCCCGGATCAAGATGAATCACGCCTAGAAGAAATAAAATGTCACACATGTGTGATCGGCTTTGTATCACACCCAGATTCTCCACATACACATACGTATATTTGGCCTCGTGTAAAAGGGCAAGAAAATGAGCGGGTGTTAATGTGATGTAATGTGACTGAACAATAGACGGAGTCAAACGCAGCTGCTCGCCGTCGCAAGACGTTTAGGGGCTCTGTTGAAACCGAAGGATGCACAGGAGCTCACATGAACAAAACCTGAATGTTTCGCTGTCCCCTGCGGCATGTCACGGCACTGTTTCGTGGCCCGCCGGAAAAGGTCCTGGTTCTCCCAATGGCCAGTCCGCCTCCGCTTCGGGATTCCAGACAGGCTCAGAGACATGTGTTTTCATGTGTCTGTCACTGCACGATTAAAGAGGTTATTTTGGACGTGTTACATGTGACGGTCCTTCACAACGTGTACCAGATGTTTTCCACCTTAAAATACATCCTTTACATAACGGAGGCAACATTTGTCTTGTGTTTTCCTTGCAGCAGATGAGTGTATCGAGTGTGAAGGATGTTCTTGACACCGTTTGTGTGTGATGGTTGGGGCTCTCGGGGTCAAAACACTCTTACACATTCAAGGCTGACTAGCCCATGAATCTTGTGCTGTACGTGTGAATATGACACTTGTACCGACAGCAGTTGTTTGCGGTAACAGAATCCCAGGCATTCGTTTGCAGTGTTCACAGTTTCATTTGTCCGAACAGCTCCTTTTGGACACGATTCAAGTGGCATTGAAACTTCCAGACGTTCATACAGTCTGAAGTCTAAAGTCGTCACTGAACAGAGCAGAAGACTCAATTCTCAAAGCAGAGATGTGAGATGTCCTGAAAGCTGAGGAGGAGCGCACAAACATCGTTAGAGGTGTCGATGACACGTCAGTCATACTTAAATAAAGAAGCATCAGACACGTTCATGTCACTCACAGGACGGACGATGCGTTTGACAGTTACGGTACACTAGGAAAAGATTGATTGCTTTTACTCGCCAGAATCAGGTACTTGTTTTATATTCTCACATCATGTTATTTCTGTGTTCTTGAGTGATATTTGCGGTTTTAACGGGTCGGTCTGGTTTAGATTGGGTGTTATGGGTAGTTTAACACATTTAACTTCTGTGTTCCCTCAGCAGGAAATGAGTTCTGCTCTCATTCATGATAAACTGTTTATCAAGACATTCTGGGAGCAGAAGATTGTCAATCACAATCACATGTCAGAAGTCGAGGATCAGAGAATGAAGGGCAGCGCGCTCACAAGGTAAGAGCCACAGACTGCACTTAAGTCATCAGAAACTATTATTAAAGGAATATTCCGGGTTCAACACAAGTTAAGCGGGCATTTGTGGCATAATGTTGATTGCCACAGAAATACATTTCGACTCGTCCTTCCTTTTCTTTAAATGTGTGTTCCAGTGAGACACTTCCAATGCAAGTCAAGTATAGAGTATAGACACAAGACATGAACAATATGTGTGTTAACATGATTTTACTGTCATTAAATCACGCACTGACCACAGCTGTGGAAAGATATAGACAATTTTACTACTTTGTTGCCATGACGACATAACGTGGTAAACGCTGTAAACTGTGATTTAAACAATTTAACAGCTGAAATAACACACGCATGTATTAATATGAGAGCTTTTATAAAATGATGAGCTTCACATTACTGATTTAACCCTTTAAGCTCTGAAGGTGTTTTTAGAGATTTCCCATTTCAGTGGCAAACCCAAAATTAAAGACTTATAACTAAAAAAACAAACAAACAATATAGAGGGTTAAAGTGTTTGGTATCACTGTAAACTTTTCAAATGTTTTAATGATATAGATTATGATACATTCTGAAATGGCAAAAAAAAAAAAAAAAAATCTGATTTTATTTTATATATATCTGTGGGTGTAAAGAAAGCTCTGAAAATGTTTGTGTTGATACGACAAAGCGATCAAAAGTTCCAACATTACAAATATAATTGATCATAGTGTCCAAAAACATCTCCAAACAAATAAAAGATAATAATTGTCCATAAGAACTAATTACACATGCAAACACAACAATGACTAAAGGTTTGCATAGCATGCAGACATGATTTTAGTCATGAGATTTCACAGAATGAGTTTCATTCTGTGTCATTTGAGTCATCATTGAGTCTGTGTCATGTATTTGGCACCATCTCCTGGTGGTCATATGTAACATTGTGCTTCATGTGGATTATCTAATGATCTATACATCTGATTATCTTGTGTGTGGACTCGTTTGAAAGATAATCATCTCATTCAGTTTCATTCTGTGTCATTTGAGTCATCATTGAGTCTGTGTCATGTATTTGGCGCCATCTCCTGGTGGTCATATGTAACATTGTGCTTCATGTGGATTATCTAATGATCAATACATCTGATTATCTTGTGTGTGGACTCGTTTGAAAGATAATCATCTCATTCAGTTTCATTCTGTGTCATTTGAGTCATCATTGAGTCTGTGTCATGTATTTGGTGCCATCTCCTGGTGGTCATATGTAACATTGTGCTTCATGTGGATTATCTAATGATCAATACATCTGATTATCTTGTGTGTGGACTCGTTTGAAAGATAATCACCTCATTCAGTTTCATTCTGTGTCATTTGAGTCATCATTGAGTCTGTGTCGTGTATTTGGCGCCATCTCCTGGTGGGCATATGTAACATTGTGCTTCATGTGGATTATCTAATGATCTATACATCTGATTATCTTGTGTGTGGACTCGTTTGACAGATAATCACTGACTCTAAATAATGATATGTGATGTTTTATGTTCTATGTATCATGAAGTTATAAGCGGAAATGTGGCATAAGCAACATCAACATAACAGTCAAACACATATATTTAGCTGTTACTCGCTATATTTTAATCTGTGAGTAAAACAAATAGGCTGGTTGTATTTTACTCTTTGAGATCTTTCCAACAACAGCTGACACACGACTATAATATTACAAATTTATGCGACAATGCAATAATATTTACAGTGCAATTTTTAAAAATAAATTATCAAAACGTAACACTTCTGATTTATCTGTAAATTGGAAATCATGCATTGGAAAGTCGAGCTTATAAGCTATCAAATGAAACCTTTTTTGTGTTGGTCAAAACTGTAGTTATTAATATTTTGACTGTTTTTCTCACGGGCACATCTGAGCTTGAAGGGTTAAACCCTTTAAAAATCAGCCTGGTTGACTTCCATTGTAAGTGTCTCAGTGGAACCACGATTTGTGATTATTTTAACGAAAAGGAGGGACAAGTTTCACTTGTATGTAACCCAGACAATTCAATCTAAATAATGAAGACTTGATTCTAATAGACGTGTAAAATAATACAAAAATTATTTCAGTTTTTGGTATTAATGTTGTCTTAAAATAGCAAGTTAATGCAGATTTCCACTGCTGGACCTCTGAATTACCCATCAGTCACCGTAACTGTTCTGAACAGATATCAACTATTTTTCCCAATCATTGTTTTATGGGTCTATAACTTTTACAAAATATCAACCTTTTAAAATACCAAATGCAAAATAGATTATTTCTATACACTTTAGTTTAACACTACATATCGATGAGCTCATGATTCCCTTTTGATTAAAGTTATTGTATTTTAAACACAACTTTCTCGAATCCTCAATACAAGCAAAGTGCAGCTGATCGTGTTGAAAGTCGATGGTATTAATTACAAACACAACTGTAATTAAACCACATGCACTATATTATTCCTACATTTCAGGATATTGTGATCATTCAAAAAAAATGGTGCAAAAGCCATTCAGTGTGTATATATATATATATATATATATTATACCTGTTTTACAGTGTTTTGATTTTACATTTTGTGAAGCACTGTGCAATATTGCTAAACAGTGCTATGTAAATACATTATATATATATATATATAATGTTCTAATTAATTTGGATTATTCTATGACATTTTCTTTATTTGGGGCAAACATTAATATATGCAATTAATTGCAATAAACTGACTAAAAATAAAAAAATATTCAACTGGCAGCCCTAATTCTTTTGTTTATATGTAATTCTGTTAGTCAGACAAGCACACGTTCACAGGTTTTAATCATTTACAAATGTCCTTAATTTATGCAAAGTCAATCATTACAATACTTGCAGCACCGTACTGATATTACTCACATATTCTGCCGAGCGTTTGTGCTGTTAAAGTGGAGAATTAAATATAATTCTGCAGTTAAATCAGCTCAAATGTCTCGCCGTCCAGACTCCGTTCAGGCTTTATCTTGAGGATCATTTCATTCAGATTGTGTCTGTATTTGAACCTTTATACTTTTTGAGAAATGATTGAATGCATTGATTTAAGTGCATGAATCAGTGATTTTGTAATGTGTTATTTCAGGCTGCGTGATGAATGGCTCCAGAGGCTGGAGACTCGTACAAAACATCTGAAGAATTTCAGCGACAACCACGGGCCAAAGTCAACCACCACCTAAAGAGATGGCACTGATGCGTGCCATCCACCACATGAGCTCAATAAACAGAGATTTGATTCATCTCAGTTTGATTCACTTTTATTTCACTGTAGGACTGTTTAATCCTCCATTAGCACAGATGGAAACATACAGTAGTAAAGAATGAAAGCCCCGTCCTGCAGCTCGCAGTCATGCGGTGCGATTCTGTAATGAACAGGTGTTGTGAAGGACACGAGCGCTGGCATTTCACAGCCTGTTACAGGCCAGTCAAACGCTTATCCCGCATGCTTGGTCAAAGCACTAATAACACTGGCGTCTCACAGACGTGCTGAAAGATGCGGCCACACGACCCGTGAATGCATTTCAGGGTCTGTCAGCGTTCATTAAAACGTAATCCATCACCAACATTTAACTGAAAATAAACCCGCTCTCCAAAGTGTGCGAGATCACGAAATATTAAAAACAAGACAATTTTGAAAGGAGATATTTTCTGGAGCAGTAAAGTCCATCAGGTGCCACTAGGCAGCAAATTAAAGTATTTCTTATGAATAGACCGAGATGTCACGTCTTTAATTCAAGTCCCAAGTCCAACAAGGACAAACTATTCATCCATTAATCCAAGGGGAACCAAAATCACTGTCATCGGAGAGTCTTGGAAAATAACCGCTCTCGAATCATCTACTTCTTCTTCTTCTTCCCTTTCTTCCCTCCTTCTCCCTGCTGTGCTCCAGCGTCCGCTCCGCCGCTCTTCTGCATTCTGGTCTTCAGTTTGGGAATGGTTTCAGCCACGTAAAACATCACGTCTTTCCCTACGCAGAGAGAGAAATGTGCCGATATTTCACCTCGTTGCAAAGCAACTTTGATGCATTTAAGAAATGTTCAATTTTTCACACCTTGACGTTTACTTACTAGATGTAAATTTGTCTTGGCACAAACGTCCATCTTCGGATTTCAGTTGAACCCTCACTCGACCTTTGAACGGATCGTCCCGGTTCCCTTCCCGCGGGTACATCTTTTTAATCTTTCCAAGGGAAATATCGGCATCTTTAGGTTATTTAGCACAAAATAAACACACCAGTGCACATGGAGCAGGGCAAATATGTGTCTTCTAAATATGACTCATGATTTACTGCAGTTTGTGTCCATTTTTGCTGATATAACATCTGATGTACATGAGTGATGTAGACGTTGATTTATAACGTTCCAGTTTTTAGATCCTAGTATGGTTGAATCTCCGTTCTACGCTGTGCACATGATCAAACGTCTAGTTTCATAGTTGACAGATACTTCAAAACCCTGTCCAATGAGAGAGCGGGGTATACATTTAAGGTGCTCTATGGTCAAGGGTTCAAATTAGTCCAAAAAAAAAGAAGTTATTATTACATGCTTAGAAACAAAACGTAAAGAAACCCAAAAACGCTGTCCTGCTTAATGTCAGTAATCACCCTGTTATTGGGTACGATCACAAGTCAGTGCAAGTCTGAGAGGACATATTGCAAAAATGAATGAGTGCACGCGGTCTTGGGTACAGGTCGGGTTTAAAATATGACGGTATCGTTCAGGCCGGGTAGAGTCGGGCCACATGGTATCGGGTACGGGTCCGGTTTAAAATGTAACTATCATTTGGGCCAAGTAGGGCCATGCGGTCTCGGGTATGGGTTGGGTATAAAATCTGAGAGTATCGTTCAAGCCAGGTAGGGTCTCAAGTACGGGTTGGGTTTAAAATCTGACGGTATCATTCGGGCCGGGTATGGGCACACAGTCTCGGGTACGTATCAGGTTTGGGCTTAAAATCTGACGGTATCATTCTGGCTGGGTAGGGTGTACCCACACAGTCTCAGGTACGGGTCGGGTTTTATTCTAAGGTCTCTGCAGACCTCTAATGTCTATCCCTCACATCCTCGTTGTCATTCCCATCAAAAATCAAAGACGTTGCTGCAGTGAATAAGGTCTATTGCGAACACATCAGCACATATAAACTAAGAGTCAGACCTCAATGTCAACATTCAGTCCAGCGGCTTTGAGCACATCACAGATCTCAGCACACGACGGATTCTCCACACCCTGAACAAACATATCACAGTTCAACATTACAAACACAAACTTATATTAATAGCCATTATAAATAATCATATCAATAAAACTCACCTTCTCGACAGGTATTCTCCTGCCTTCTGCTAATGTCTTTTTACTGTTGATGTACGCTGGATATATACACAGAAACCTAATGACAGAAAAACAGTCAAATACGGTGGCATTTCCAAGGTCTCAGATGGTATTATGTTATGTACTATGATTCGGATTCGTGATATCATATTCATGATATTACCATGGTATCAGATGATATTTCGATATATCACGATACTGAATTATTTACCATTTCGAAAAGGTCCATGGTGCACGTTTAAATACATGGTACTACCATATATATATACCTTGATTGTATTTGCTTAAATAGTATCTCTACACTGAATTATAGAAATAAAGGCATCATACTACACTAATAATTGCGGTATATGATACTGACCTCTCTTTAGCCGCTGGATTGGTGGTTAAATGCGCCATATTTCAGGTTATATTCAGGTTTATTCGTGTTTAATAAACACACGTAGCGTTTCTTTCAAAACGTCACATCCGGTTGTCGGTGCCCATGACGTCACAGCGCCGCCTGCTGGACCGGAAGTGCATCGGTTTGCATGAAGCTTGTTTACGTTGAACATGATCAATAAAACACTAAAAGACTATGAAGATGATTAAATATGACACGAGAGATGAAAAGTTACGAAAAGTGTTTATAAATCTGACTGATCTTTATAATAAAACAAACGTGTGTACGTGTGAGAAAATAAATGTGCTTTGTTGACATTTACTGCTAGCAGTGTTGGGGCTAATGCATTACTATGTAATTAATTACTGTAATTTAATTTTTCATTGAAAAAAGTAACGTTAGGGATTACTCTTAATTTGTCAGTAATTTAATTACAGTGACTTCTGATGTAACTGTGTTAAATACTGTTTAAAGAACAATAAATAAAACAATAGTGAATTTATAATTGAAATGTAACGTTCAAATTTAACGCTGCCACCCTTAAATTCTTTGGTAATTAAATAATTGATTTGATTTTATATGATTTATTTGAAAGAATTAAAAGAACAGTTTCACGTCTATCCTTGTATTTTTCATCTGGCCGAGGTTGATGAGGGTTTTAGAAAGTAATTAGTAAAAACGTAATATTCAATTACTTTTCAGACAGAGTAATTAAGTAGAGTAATCTAATTACACTGTAGAAGATGTAATTAGTAGTTAGTAATAAATAACTTTTTTAGAGAAACTCACCCAACACTGAGTATAAATGTTAAAATGTAATTAATATCCATAAATGTGTTTTTTTTTTTTTAGCTATTGATATTAGAAATGATCCTCACAGAATGTGTTTGTGTATGTGACTGCATGTAATGTGTTGTTTCTGTGTATTTCAGTGGTGTTGGAGGTCACAGACGTTCTGCTCATCACACACAAACTTCTCGAGATGTTTCCCTGCAGAATTCAAACCCTGGTACCCGTCATCCTCCGACATCACAGACATAACACAGCCTGCATCTTCACCAGAGTCAAATGGGTCTCAAGCGAACAGACTCTCCAGAATGCCAACGTGCAATGCATCTTTCAGAGAGATCTGGCACAGATTTGGGAGTACTGTGACGTCTTTTACTGCGAATACATCGGGAATCTCTTGAAACAAGCATTCCAGCTCTCAGGACAGATGATCTTAACAGTCCATAATCTTGGAAACATTATTAGGTTATAGATATGAAGTATGTTCTATTAAAAAAAACTTATTATAGGATAGTTCACCCCAAAATTTTAATTCTCCCTCATGCCATCCCAGATGTGTATGACGCTCCTTGTTCTCTAGAACACAAATTAAGATTTTTACAAGAATATCTCAGCACTGTAGGTCCATACAATGCAAGTGAATGGTGACCAGAACTTTGAAGCTACAAAAAGCACATAAAGGTAATCCATAAGTGGTTTAATCCATGTCTTCAGAAGTGATATGATATTTTTACTAGAAATCTCCACTTTCACTTTCACATTTCACATTAGCGTTTCATAGAGATTATATAACTGAAATTTTTATGTGTTACTTTTCTGCTGCCTTTATGTGCTTTATGGAGCTTCAAAGTTCTGGTCACCATTCACTTGCATTGTATAAACCTCCAGAGCTGAAATATTCTTCTAAAAATCTTCTTTTGTGTTGAACAGAAGAAAGAAAGTCACACATCTGGGATGGCATGAGGGTGAGTAAATGATGAGAACATTTTCATTTTGGGGTGTACTGTCCCTTTAAGCATAAATTACATATTGTTAATTAATTAAGTTGTGACATGAATTTGAACCCTGAATTATATGGTGTTGTGTGTTTCACATTGTCTCTGTCCTGCATGATGGAGAATTAATTTGGGCACCTTTTTATTTTTGTGTCAATCACCATGTAGTGTTTCAACACTGCAAATACAACAGACTCATCTCAAAACAAGTCAAAGTCCTTCCACGAAACTAGTGATGACAAGAAGCATGCAGTCCCTGTGTATTATGCACCTAATCTGATTCTGCAGACTACCAGATGCAGGTAAGGTGGTAAGATGATAAACTTGCATCCATAGAGATGTTTGAAAGGGAGAATGATCGGACGAATCCTTCACTCTCTTCACTAGATGATGTTGTTGTGTCAGCTAGTGATGTTGCAACTGTGTGAAGCACCTTGTGTGATGAATATTCATATCTGATTCATCAACAGTGTCTTAAAAACAGTAACATGTCAAAGCAGATTCTTGTTCAGAGCTCAGATCACAGATGCAGTATCACACCATTGTTTGAGCAACATCAGATTCCTTCAGTTCTTTAAACTACAGTCATCATTACAGTAGAAACAGTCATTATTATTTCAGAGCCATTCCTGGCAAGACTTTGCACATGTCTCGTGGCTTGTTCAGTATGAAGCCACAGGTCTGATGTAGGGGAAATGTCATAGGAAGTGTTTGTCTGATGTTATCAGTGTCCTGTGAGCTTCATATTGAGAAACAGTAACTGTGAAGCCGAACTGTCGTTTGAAATCCAACATCTCCTCCTGCGGTCAACACACATGGGGACTTTAAATCTTGTAAGTTTTTCTACATTATTTTCCTCCCAAAGCTGTAAAATCATGTTCGTTTGTTTGAATTGTTTGTGAAGCTATTGGAATACTTTGTATTTATTAGCTGTTGCAATTTGGAAACATTCATTTAACTTTTTATTTATTTATTTATTTATTATTCTCATATTGAGGAGATTTTAGTTTAGGATTTCTTTAAAAAAAAAAAAAAAAAATCACAATAACTGAATTTTACAATTCACCTAGTACATTTCTATTATATTACTATTAAAAATATATATATTACATTAGAATTAGAACGTAGAACTTATTTAAATTGAGCTGCTGTTGTCAAAAAAAGTTTTGTAAATTTTTTTTACACATTTTTAAAAAATCACCCATATTTTGTCAAAATTTTAAAAAACATTTCACTGCCAAAAATGAATTTCACGAATATTTTATCACGTTTTTTTGTCATGTTTTCCAGTAAAAATATCCAAGCATTCTTAAAATGTGATTTATTTATTTTTTATTCTCATATTGAGGAGATTTTAGTTTAGGATTTCTTTAAAAAAAAAAATCACAATAACTGAATTTTACAATTCACCTAGTACATTTCTATTATATTACTATTAAAAAATATATATATTACATTAGAATTAGAATGTAGAACTTATTTAAATTGAGTTGCTGTTGTCAAAAAAAGTTTTGTAAAAAATCACCCATATTTTCTCAAAATTTAAAAAAAATATTCACTGCCAAAAATGTTTTATCACGTATTTTTGTCTTGTTTTCCAGTAAAAATATCCAAGCATTCTTAAAATGTGATTTATTTATTTAACAAAAAAACTGGCATAAGATTTTAAGCCGTTTGAAGAGAAATCGGACAAAATTGATCGAATTTTAGACTTAAAACAAGAAAAAACTATTCTGCCAACGGGGTCAGAAAAATAAACTTGTTTCCACCTTGAATTAAGATTATTTTTCTGACCCCGTTGGAAACGTTTTTGTTTTTTTTTGTTTTAAGCATAATCTCTCAAAATCTCAATTTCTTAAAAATTTAAAATCTTATGCCAGTTTGTTTGTCAAATAAATAAATCACATTTTAAGAATGTTTGGATATTTTTACTGGAAAACAAGACAAAAATATGCGAAGATCAGTTTTTGCAGTCAAAACAATCATAAAAATGGATATAAAAAATGGGTGCAGATTTTCTTGTACATTTTTTGACAAAAGTGGCCCAATTTAAATCAATTCTACATTCTAATTCTACAAACAGATTTTCAAATATTTATATAATAGAAATGTAGGTGAATTGTTAAATTCAGTTATTGTGAATTTTACTGGAAAACATGACAAATATAACATTTTTTGCTGTGTTCAGATTAATTAGATGCCAAGCCCGAAACGGGCACAGGCCCATTTTGCTTCTGTAGGTTTTCTTTTTATTATTCCACCATTAAGTCAATGGCAACCCTATGAACCGTACATAGGAAAATTATGAAATTTGGCACACTGATAGTGTGGGCATAACTTGCCCCAATAGCAAATTTGAGACCCCTAGGACAAACTCCAGAGCGCCACAACCAAGGTAAATATTTTTTTTGCATGTATCTTTTGAATCGTTTGGCCTAGGAACAAAATTCAAATGGGCCCCTTACATTAAAACTCAAGCCATTCCAGTAGCCGCCATCTTGGATTATGATGTTTTCAGTTTAAAAGTTTCCCATCCTTCAAACTTTGTCCGATTTCTCCAATCAATGGCTCAAAATAATCTCCAGACCGAGCCGCACAGAACTGACCAGAAAGCATTTTAATTTCTGCTACTGTTCAGAAATGATGCCAGCACGAAATTCGACAAGGTCGATGTTAAATCATGCGGTCGGTGTCTTTGGAATCCTTATTCACCTCTCCGCCATATTGAATTGTATGAAAAAGTCATGTATATTTTAAACGCTTTGTCCGATTGGAATGAAAATTGGTAGGGGTCTTCAACATCATGTCCTGAGGGTACCCAATCAGTTAGGTGACAGCGCCACATAGTGGTCAAAATGTTTAGCCAATTTAAACAAAACTATAAGTGTATCAGTGCTTCCTTATTCTAAGTCTTCCGAAATTGGCAGAGATTGATTTGTATTGGGGGTTTTTTATTCCAAACGTTCTGCTCTCACGTTGGAATGTCTCTTTGGCACTTTTGAGCTGTGCCAACTGAATGGCCCAGTGGGGCCCAATGCTTTATAATACAGGTCAAAAGCTGCGAGTCCAGGAAAGAGCAGTGTGGCACGGTGGAGGGCGGGACCGGCGCGTGATTACGCACGCCCGGTCCCGTATCAGGCTAATTGAGCCGTCAAGAGGGATAAAGGCCACTCGCAGACGGCGATCGAGAGAGAGAGCTTAATCAGCAGACATGTCTGCTGTCCTAAATGTTTGTTTTAAGTTCTTAATTAAAATATTATTTATATTGACAAGCCGGTTTCTCGCCTCTTCCTTGCCCGTAACGTGAACTGTCTTTACAAGCAGTTTACCAAATTGTACTTCTGTGGAGCTCTGAATCTTAATGTTGTGCTTACTTCAATTACTACAATGCTGATTTTACTTTATCAATCAATCAATCAAATCAAATCACTTTATTGTCACACTACTGTGTACACGAGTGCAACAGCAGGTGAAAGTCTTGTGTGCAGTTCCGAGCAACATTGCAGTCATGACAGTGACAAGACATAAACCACTTTACAATAACAACATATTTACACAACACAATTTACATATCAAATGTACACAATACACACAATGTAGAATACACAAACACTAGATAAGGGTATAAATATATATATACACTAACTGAATTGGGAGAATATATTGACAGAATGAAGATTAATAAAGTGCAGTGCTGATTGTTGATCGTGAGAGATCATGTGTTCAAAAGTCTTATTGCTTGTGGGAAGAAGCTGTCATGTAGTCGGGTGGTGCGGGTCCTGATGCTGCGATACCGCCTGCCTGATGGAAGCAGTGAGAGCAGCCCATGACTCGGGTGACTGGAGTCTCTGATGATCCTCCGAGCTTTATTCACACACCGTCTGTTATATATATCCTGGAGGGAGGGAAGCTCACCTCCGATGATGTTTCTGGCCGTTCACACCACCCTTTGCAGGTCTTTGCGGTTGTGGGCGGTGCTATTGCCGTACCAGGCGGTGATGCAGCCAGTCAGGATGCTCTCTACAGTACTGGTGTAGAACCGTGTGAGGATGTGGTGGTTCATTCCAAACTTCCTCAGCCGTCTCAGGAAGAAGAGGCACTGGTGAGCTGCCTTCACAACGGCCTCAGTGTGGACGGACCATGCGAGTTCCTCAGTAATGTGGACACCAAGGAACTTGAAGCTGCTGACTCTCTCCACCGGTGCTCCATTAATGGTGATGGGGCTGTGTTCTCTGTCTTTCTTCCTGAAGTCCACCACAAGCTCCTTGGTTTTACTGACGTTGAGGGAGAGGTTGTGCTCCTGACACCAGCGTGTCAGAGTGTGCACCTCCTCTCTGTAGGCTGTTTCATCATTGTCAGTGATCAGACCTACAACCGTCGTATCGTCAGCAAACTTAATGATGGCATTGGAGCTATGTGTCGCCACACAGTCATGTGTGTAAAGGGAATACAGGAGTGGGCTGAGAACACAGCCCTGCGGGACTCCAGTGTTGAGGGTCAGTGATCAGGAGATGTTGCTGCCCATTCTAACCACCTGACGTCTGCCTGACAGGAAATCCAGGATCCAGCTGCACAGCGAGCTGTTTAAGCCCAGAGCCCGGAGTTTCACATCAAGCTTGGAGGGCATTATGGTGTTAAATGCTGAGCTGTAGTCTACAAACAGCATTCTCACATACGTGTTCCTTTTTTCCAGGTGGGATAGAGCAGTGTGTCTTTATTGTGCAATTCTCAAACAAGAATGTGCCTGTAATGAGTTCACAAAAAGGAGGACACGGGAACAGGGTTCAACACAAAGGTAAGGGCTTTTTAAATACGGAAAGTAGACAGACAGGGGGTAGTGCAAAACGTGCTATACATAAACTTATGGGACTAATCTAACAGCTTAACAATGCTCTCTATCGCCAACACTGGACTGGCAGCTCTCTCTCTCGACTGGAGGCACTGGTGCTCTTTTATGCCGCTCTCCCCATACTCACTGAAATTAGAGACAGGTGTTAGACATAATTTAGCTCAGGTGCAAGCGCCCTTACCGCTTTCTCCCTTCGGACGGGCGCTTGACCACGCCCCCGCTGCCACATACCCCCACCGCCCGACTCAGGCCGGGGCGTCATCCGGCCTGCCTACCACTCCCCCCCCATTTCTGGAAAGGAAGTCGGCGACAGCCATCTGCATCCCCGGTCTGTGGACCACCTCGAACTTAAAAGGCTGGAGAGCCAGATACCAACGGGTGATCCGGGCGTTAGTATCCTTCATGCGGTGGAGCCACTGCAGTGGGGCATGATCCGAGCAGAGAGTGAATGCCCGCCCCAGCAGGTAGTAGTGGAGCGTGAGGACCGCCCACTTGATGGCCAGACATTCCTTCTCCACGGTGCTGTACTTAGTCTCCCTTAAGGAGAGCTTTCTACTGATGTACAGCACCGGGCACTCCTCCCCCTCCACCACCTGCGAGAGTACGGCCCCCAGCCCTCTGTCTGAAGCGTCCGTCTGCAATAAGAAAGGGAGAGAGAAGTTAGGTGAATATAAGAGCGGCCCTCCACAGAGTGCGGCTTTAACTTGTGTAAATGCCTGTTGGCACTGCTCCGACCATTGGACCGGATCTGGAGCCCCCTTTTTAGTGAGGTCAGTCAGCAGGCTGGTGACATCCGAATAGTTAGGCACAAATCTTCTATAATAGCCAGCCAGCCCCAGGAACTGCCTCACCCCCTTTTTGGTCTTAGGTCTAGGGCAAGTCGCAATCGCCGCGGTCTTATCAATTTGGGGACGCACCTGGCCATGACCCAAGTGGAACCCCAGATACCGTACCTCCACGCGCCCAATCGCGCACTTCTTGGGGTTTGCTGTGAGCCCCGCCCGCCGCAGCGACTTCAAGACCGCCCTCAGGTGTTGTATATGCCGCTGCCAGTCATTACTATAGATAATAATATCATCTAAATAGGCAGCGGCGTAAGCGGAGTGCGGGCGGAGGATACGGTCCATCAGGCGCTGGAACGTGGCTGGAGCCCCAAACAAACCGAACGGAAGTGTCACAAATTGGTGTAATCCGAACGGCGTGGTGAAGGCGGTTTTCTCACGGGAAATTGGTGTCAAGGGGATCTGCCAATAACCCTTTGTTAAATCCAATGTCGAATAAAAGCGAGCAGTACCTAACAGATCGAGCAGTTCATCAACACGAGGCATTGGGTACGCATCAAATTTAGACACCGCGTTGACTTTTCGATAGTCCACACAGAACCAGACCGATCCGTCACTCTTGGGAACAAGAACGACCGGGCTAGACCAGTCGCTGTGGGACTCTTCTATTACCCCCATATCGAGCATCACATCCAATTCGTCCCGAACAATTTTCTTTTTATGCTCAGGGAGGCGATAAGGGCGGCTACGAACCACCACCCCCGGCTCGGTCTCGATGTGGTGTTCGATGATGTTCGTACGACCCGGTAGAGGAGAAAACACGTCTGCAAACTCTTTTTGCAACTTGGCAACCTCTGAGCGTTGGCACGGGGAGAGGTGGTCTCCGCAAATGACCGGGGTATTGTAATCAGGTTTTAGATTCACCTCCGGTCTGAGCTCCGCCCTCTCTGGAACAACCGTAGCCAATGACACAGGGACCGCCTCCCTCCATAATTTAAGGAGATTGAGGTGGTAAATTTGACGCGCGCCCCCCCTATCGGTTCGCTTAACCTCATAATCGAGATCCCCCACTCTTCGTGTGACCTCAAAGGGCCCTTGCCACTTGGCGAGTAATTTGGAGCTCGATGTGGGGAGCAATACAAGAACTTTGTCTCCCGGTGCAAATTCCCTTAGCTGAGTACCCCTGTCATACAGCCGGCGTTGGCGTGCTTGAGCCTGGAGCAAATTCTCCTGTGTTAGTTTCCCCAATGTGTGGAGTTTTGCTCGAAGATCAAGAACATACTGAATTTCATTTTTACTATTCGAAGGTCCTTCCTCCCAGGCTTCACGGATGACGTCCAGCACACCGCGCGGGCGCCGCCCATACAGCAGCTCAAACGGGGAAAATCCCGTGGAGGCTTGCGGGACCTCTCGTACTGCAAATAACAGGGGGTCAAGCCATTTATCCCAATTCCTGGCATCTTCGTGTACGAATTTACGAATCATATTCTTGAGCGTTTTATTAAATCGTTCCACTAGGCCATCCGTCTGCGGATGGTATACGCTAGTGCGAATTGATTTAATGCCCAACAGATCGTAAAGTTCGCGAAGTGTGCGTGACATAAATGTTGTGCCTTGGTCGGTGAGGATTTCTTTCGGAATCCCCACCCGGGAGATTATTTTGAAGAGCGCCCCCGCAACACTACGTGCAGAGATATTGCTTAGAGGCACTGCTTCCGGATATCGTGTTGCGTAATCCACCAGGACTAATACAAAACGATGTCCGCGTGCTGTCCGATCTAATGGCCCGACGAGGTCCATTCCAATTCTTTCGAAGGGGACCTCGATTAATGGAAGGGGGTGCAATGGCGCTTTTGGGGTGGCCGGTGGATTTACCAGCTGACATTCGCGGCACGCCGCACACCACCTGCGAACGTCGCCGTTAATGCCCGGCCAATAAAAACGGGCTATTAGACGGAGAAGTGTTTTCCTTTCCCCTAGATGACCCGCCATGGGATTATAATGAGCCGCCTGGAAAAGCATTTCCCGACGGCTCCGTGGAATTAGCAACTGAGTTACATTTTCCTTTGTCTGAGTGTCCTGCGTCACTCTATACAACCGCTCATTTATAATTGCGAAATAGGGGTATGTGAGAGCGATGTCCGGCTGGAGACGCTGACCATCAATTGTCTTCACTTGATCAAACGCGTGCTTAAGGGTCTCATCCCGCGACTGCTCCAAAGGGAAATCTACGTCAGGGAATTCCCTGCGGAGGGGAGGGGCAGAAGGCCCGCCCCTTCCCTCGTCATCCTGATTCGGAGCAGCCGAGGATGGCCCCGGCTCCGCCTCCCCTGCCAAAGCATCGCACATCGCACATCTCCCCATTCTAATGCAGGACCCATCCTTCCCAGTTTCCCCCAAAACATCCTTAAATGCAGGCCAATCGGTCCCCAAAATCAGAGGATGGGTGAGGCGGGAACTAACCGCTGCCTCCACTTTATGTTTTTGCCCTCGAAATTTAAGCAGCAAGGTCACCATCGGGTAGCTATGAACATCCCCGTGTACACACCTCACCCTTACCCGCTTAGCCGTGCCCAAAGCCTCGGGTTGAACCAAGCGTTGATGGATGGTGGTCTGATTACAACCGGTATCCAGCAAAGCTTGGTGTGTACCCCCCTGGATTCTTACCGGAACCCGGTACGCTCCAGCCCGATCGGGGGCAGCATGTGGGAGATCGGCGACCCGGACCACTGCCCCCACCTTCATCAACGGACACCGCTCACGGAAGTGGCTCGGTCCCCGGACCTCCGACATGCCGGCCCAGACACCACACCCGTACCTGCTTTGACGGACGCCCCCACCTGAGGGGGAGAACGGCTGTAGGTGGTTGAGGAGGGATGGACTGATGCTGATGATGGAGGTGTTGGTCTCAACCAGGCTCCTTGCCTGCGTGGGGCAGCAACGGACCTGGAGAGAGGACAGAGCGAGAGGGTTGGGGGGAGTGGGGAGGAGCGGAAGTAAACACAGGAGGGGGAAGAGAGGGAGAGAGAGAGAGAGAGAGAGAGAGGGCTCGTCCGCCCTTGCGATCACCACCATGTGGTCCTCTGCAAGCTGGACGGCTGCCTCCAGCGACGCCGGGCGGTGGCACTGGACCCACTCCGCCGTTCTCTTGGGCAAGCGTTGAATAAACTGCTCCAGCACCACCTGATTGACGAGTCCCTCGACGTCGCGGTCCCCCACTAGCAGCCACCTCCGGCAGGCATCACGGAGCCGCTGGACGAAGGCGAACGGGCGGTCGGACTTTTCCAGCTTCATGCCCTGGAAGAGCTGATGGTTTTCCTCGGGGCTCCGACCAACCCGCTGCAGAATGGCTTTTCTTAAATCAGCGTAGGCCAGGAGGTTTGTTGCCGGCAGTTGTTGAGCCGCGAGTTGGGCTTCCCCGGACAGAAGAGGAACAAGACGGGCTGCCCACTGGTCCTGTGGCCAGCCCCAAATTTCAGCGGTTCGCTGGAACAAATCTAGGAATGCTTCAACATCGTCAGCTGCCCCCATCTTCTGTAACGTGGGCGGGGGCAGCATGGCACGCGTGTCCGGGGTCGCGGCTGTGGCGGCCTCCTGGCTGAGGAGGCTCCGGATGGCCTGTCGATCGTCTGCTTGAGCCCGTACGATCTCACAGAATCGCCGATCTTGCTCCTGTCTGAGCTCAAGCAGGGACTGTTGGTGGCTTTGATGTAGAGCAGCGAGGGACTGGAGGACTTCGGCCAGCTGGGAGGACTCTACGGGGCGAGCTTTCTCCATGGTAGAAGATCCAATTTTATTTCCCGGGTTTCGGCACCAGTGTAATGAGTTCACAAAAAAGAGGACACGGGAACAGGGTTCAACACAAAGGTAAGGGCTTTTTAATTACGGAAAGTAGACAGACAGGGGGTAGTGCAAAACGTGCTATACATAAACTTATGGGACTAATCTAACAGCTTAACAATGCTCTCTATCGCCAACACTGGACTGGCAGCTCTCTCTCTCGACTGGAGGCACTGGTGCTCTTTTATGCCGCTCTCCCCATACTCACTGAAATTAGAGACAGGTGTTAGACATAATTTAGCTCAGGTGCAAGCGCCCTTACCGCTTTCTCCCTTCGGACGGGCGCTTGACCACGCCCCCGCTGCCACAGTGCCATTTTGGACCATTGTGTGGCACAGTGGTTAGAGCTCTGGGCTTCAGATCTAAGGAGTGGGTGAACCCTGGTTCGATACCCATCTCATCTGGTTTAAACATTGTGACTCTGTTAATGTCTTTAAAGGTTGTGCATTTATTGCATACTGTCATTTAATGTTCTCCCTGTCTGTTCAGATCTTTTTAATTGATTTGTTCTCTACAGGAGTGAAAATGGCCAGTAGAAGAGTGTTTTGCGTGTTGATCTGTGTGTTTTCCATAAGTTCCTGTAAGTGACTTCAACAGATATGTGATTCATGTATTATTTAAATGTGCATCACCAATAAATCTGCTGAATGTCTTTAATTAACAGGTGTATCATCTTTGAACAGAGATGTAAAGAGTGTTTTCAGCATTCAAGGTAAATGTTTGTTTCATATGAAAAGGTGCATTTCAACACAGTGCTCACAGGTTAAATAGATGCTAATGATGAAACTATAAGCAATTTCATTGGCTATCAAAGACCGTAGATAGCATGCTCATCCAAACTAAGTTTTGTACTGTTTTACAGAACTCACAGTGACTGGGAAAAACCTGAAGCATTGTGGAAACCAGAAGAACATGTGTGTGATGGACAGCATTGACTGTATCTCCACAGTGTCAGAGGGAACTCTTAATGTTTCTCAATCTCTTGGTAAGATTGTTTTTAGATGTGTTTGTGATCATATTTGCAGTTAGAGCCATTGTCTTTGCTGTAACTTCAACTTTCTCCTCAAGAGAACTTCGTGAACACATCATGTCATTATCTGTTCCACGAGAACTCTTTCACCTGCAGATGGATTCGGCTGAATAAAGGCAAAAAAGGAATCATCAACACCTTCATTATCAGCCGGTAAACACTTCTGACATGCAGAAGATAAGATAAATGATCTGTCAAAGAATGTATTTAAAGACCAAATTAAGTGGTTTGATGAGAGCAGTTTTCTGTCCTCTTAACACGTTTCTTGTAGAGCGCATTAGTCATTCATTTTCTCCATAGGCTAATTAATAATTAATGATAAATTATAAACCTTTAATAACAGACAGGTTGTTAATCGATGGTGTATGCTTCTGTTGAAGACATCAGTCCATGTTATTTTAACTTTTTTTAATTTTATTTGTAAAAACAGTGTTTATTAACAGAAGTCCTGGTGAAGAACTACACTACCCATAATCCTAAAGTGAGATCCACCAATCAGAGAATGAGCTCTGCAGCTCCGCCCACTCCCATGATGCACTGTGAATGGCACAATCTAGTCGACACTTCCAAACTACTTATATATTTGGATGTAACTGAACATTCTCAATATACTTTGAATATATTGTTTTTATACATATAATCAACAACTTTAAATTAATAGTTTTATATTTTCCCATCGTTTTTATTTTATTACATCATTCGCAGTGCTTCATGGGATTGTACAACACCAATTACGAAATTTTTGTTTTTATTAGCATTTTTTATACTGTAAAAATAAAAAAAAAACAATTAAATTCACAAGGTAAAACATTATATAATGTGAAGTTGTAGAGCTTTCAATATAGCAAAGACTGAATATAATGTACAAATCACCCCTTTATGTTTCTAACTAAGTCAGCTGATAAAGTGTTAATGTTACGCTCTATCAAAATAGGTTGGGGTGGGACATATTGAATTAACCAATAACATTCAGTCACAAATTTCAGTCTGTATATTTGAAATGAGCTTTTAAGTTAATTTAGTCAATGTTTAGGTGTAGCCAAGCATATATGTGACCTTAACCCTCCTATTGTGTTAGACACCTTTTGCATTTGCGGGTCAATTTTGACCCGGTGGATTTTAAGCTTGTAAATCATTTATAACATGATGGTTTTCATCTAAAACTATATTGTAAATCATTAATAAGTTCATAACTGTTTATACATGTAAAAAGACTGATACTTTTGGCATGTTAACTGACAAATATAAAAGTTATTAATTAATTCATATGGCTTTTTTATATTTATTTTTTTTATTATAAAATGAATAGAAATTCTTTGACATTTCTAAATATACAATTACTACAGCAACACCAGTGTGACACACGGTGATCATGTGATACATAATATCATGTGAAAATCCACAACTGATGCTGGGTCAAAATTCACTCAAGAATGCAAAAGAAAAATGCTAAAAAAATGTTTTTTATTATTATTGTTATATCTCTTAAACCATTTCATCAAAAAATCTGAAAAAAATGTATAATGTGTGTATTGATAGTCTTGACAAAGTCACAAGGTTTGATTCCCATATATAAAACTATGTGGTATTTAAAAATGATTATATACAGTACATGCCCCGGGTCAAAAATGACTCGAATGCAATTGGAGGGTTAAAGCTACACAATCAACAGCAAATATACAATGGGTACATTTATATAAATATAATATAAACTGACCTGTCAATATAATTTGTTTTGCAGAGCAAAGAACATCACCGACTGCCCCTCCATTTTAAATTATAATTCTAGATTCAGTTTAACCATCAAATCAAAGGATGTTTTCAAGCACAACGAGATCTTCTCTGCTGTCTATGCAGTGACGCTTAAAGATATAAGTAAGATTTCAATTATAGCTTTTCTTAAAGTTATTTGTATTCATGTGATGAAAGTTGGAAACTGGTAATAGTGAAAATGGACACATGCAAAATAACAAGCAGGTGTGATATGATGTGTCAGATGTGATTAAACGTGTTTTAATGTTGTAGCTCAAGCTCCGCAGCCTGTCGTCACATCTGTTAACACCACAAACACATCACTGACCATCGCATGGACCAGCGCTAGAAGTACAAAAAAATGCATCATCCGTTACAAACGTCTCAACGAGTCATGGACAGAGGTCAGAGTTTGAACAACCTTCTCAGAAATGCCTAGAAAATCTCGTTAGTAGTGTGAAAGTTTTGGTGAAAGTCACCACGCTTAATCTGAGTTTACAGTGAGGCACTTAACTGATGAGCCAAAACATTATGACCACTCACTGGTGATTTGAATAAGGTTGATCATCTCCTAACAAGGCCACATGTCAAGGTCTGGGTAGATTAGATGGCAAGTGAACAATCAGTTCTCGTAGTCGATGTGTTGAATGCAGGAGAAATGGGCAAGTGTGAAGACGTTGGTGACTTTGACGAGGGCCAAATTGTTATGGCCAGACGACTGGGTCAGAGCATCTCTGAAACGGCTTGTGGGGTGTTCCCGTTCAGCAGTGGCGAGTACCTTCTGACAGTGGTCCGAGGAGGGACGAGCCACAACCTGGTGACAGGGTGTTGTGCATCCAAGGCTCATCGATGCTTGAGGGCAACGAAGGCTATCCTGTCTGTTCCAAACCGACAGAAGGTCTACTGTGGCACAAGTCGTAGAAAATTGTAATGATGGTTATGGGAGGAATGTGTCATAACATAGTGCATCACACCCTGCTGTGTATTGGGCCGTGTACCCGCAGACCACTCTGAGTGCCCACGATGACCCCTGTCCACTGTCAAAAGCACCTACAATAGGCATGCGAGTGTCTGGACCTTGGAGCAGTGGAAGAAGGTCGCCTGGTCCGATGAGTCCCGTTATCTTTTACATCACGTGGATGGCTGTGGACGTGTACGGCATTTACCTGGGGAAGTGATGGCACCAGGATGCACTGTGGGAAGTCGACAAGCCGGTGGAGGCAGAGATCTGGGCAATGTTCTGCTGGGAAACCCTGGGTCCGACCATACATGTGGATGTCTATTTGACATGTGCCACCTACCTAAACATAGTAGCACACCAGGTACACCCCTTCATGGCAATGGCCTCTTTCAGCAGGATAATGCGCCCTGCCACACTGCACACATTGTTCAGGAATGGTTTGAGGAACATGATGAAGAATTCAAGGTGTTGCCCTGGCCTCCAAATTCCCCAGATCTCAATCCGATTGAGCATCTATGGGATGTGCTGGACCAACAAGTCCAATCCATGGCGGCTTCACCTCGCAACTTACAGGACTTGAAGGATCTGCTGCTAATGTCTTGATGCCTGATACCACAGGACACCTTCAGGTGTCTTGTAGAGGCCATACCTCGGCGGGTCGGTGCTGTTTTGGCGGCATTCAGAGGACCAACACCATGTTAGGCAGGTGGTCATAATGTTTTGGCTCATCAGTGTACAATGGAAGTCAATGGGGCTAATTGTTGTAGGTTTTAAAGACATAAATGTGAAGTTTATAATTTTATAAAATCATTTACATTAATTCTTGTTAAAACTCATGTATAAATTGATCTGTAATTTTTGTTTTAATTTTACAGACACTTTAGGGTTTTAGGGTTTGTTGACATTACATCGTCATGGCAACGATGTTGTAATATTGTCTCTATCTTCACACAGATGTGGTCAGTGAGTGATTTAATGACAGTAAAATCATGTTAACACACATATTGTTTATGTGTCTATACTTGTGAAACAGTATTTTTATGTTCACAGATTAAACCCCATTGACTTGCATTGGAAGTGTCTCACTGGAACACACATTTGTGCTTTATTAAGAAAAGGAGGAATGAGTAATACACTTTTTTTTGGCGGTAATTGATATTTGCAGTTACAGATTAATTTAATCTAATTCATTATTAGAGATCTGATTGACTGATGGTGTAGTAGAGTTTATGTAGATGCTTTTATATTAATAATACTTCTCTTTTTCCACTAGACCCCAGCTTTTACCCCATCTGTCGAGTTTCGGTTTGTCATTGATGGTTTACAGGCCTTCACTGAATACAGTTTGAGCATCACCTGTATTTGTGAATCGGGTCTGTGGAGCAACTGGAGCACTGAGACTCGAGTGAAGACATCAGAGAGCCGTGAGTGAAGATCACCACTTTATATTTGGGGCGGCTGTGTCTCAGGTGGTAGAGCAGGTCGGCCGCTAATCGCAGAGTTGGCGGTTCGATTCCCGGCCCACATGACCCCACATGCCGAAGTGTCCTTGGGCAAAACACTGAACCCCAAATTGCTCCCAATGGCAGACTGGCACCTTGCATGCAGCTCTGCCATCATTGGTGTGTGTGTGTGTGTGTGTGTGTGTGTGTGTGTGTGTGTGTGTGTGTGTGTGTGTGTGAATGAGTCGCAGTGTAAAGCGCTTTGAATACCGCTAAGGTTAAAAAGGCGCTATATAAGTGCAGACCATTTACCATATTCACTAAAAACAATCTGCACTGACTCTTCAGGTTAAGTTAGTGTCAATCATTTGATCAAACCTTTAACACTAAGTATTAAAACATTCAATGTGCATCTTTCTAAAATTGTAGTCAGATTACTCGAATAATTACTTAATCTAAAAATGAATTACATTACTTTAAAGTTACTTTCTAGAAAAAACGTTCCATAGAAAAGTTAGTTTTTGATTTAATTTAATTTACTGTAAGTAACTGATTACAGTTACTACAATAATTTTAAATGTAATGCGATGTGTTTACAACACTGGATATGTAATACCATAAAATATCAACATAAGACCAGCGTTGGAAAACAAGCATTAAAAAAATAGTGTGGAAATCTCCGTTAATGATCACACAAAATATACAAACAAACACAGACAAAATCGGTACAGCAAATAAAACCTCAGTACAGAGTATTTCACACATAACTAAGAATATAATGCAGCACATGCAGTTCTGCTCGTGGCTTTATTATGTGCCTCAAACAAAACTCTGAGTATCTTTAAAAGATTTGATATGGCCAACTTCTGCAAATCCAGTGATTATTCTGCGCTCAAAGTGCTCGTTGTATCAACACTGAACCTTTTAAACATGATTGTGTTTCCTGGTGGACTGATAAAAAGTCACATTTGCTTTAACTCACGCAACGTCCAGCAAACCAGACAATCAGATTAGCGCTATCTAAGAAAACCTTTTCCAGTTTTGAGTGTCATATACATCAGACAGATGGACTGCACTGCAACAAGTCATTTTCATACTCTTGTTTTCATAATTCTACAAATAATACTAGATACATTTACTTGAGAAGCAAAATGACAAAATATATTAAGGATTAGTACACCCAGAAATGATAATTCAGTCATTATTTACTCACCCCCGTGTTGTTGTAACTCTTTCTTTCTTGTTCTGAACACAAAGAGAGAAATTGTGAATAAATGTTGTGCTCAGTGATGTCATACAATGGCAGTTTATGGTGACCACCTCTTCAAGCTTCAAAAGAACACAAAAGTATCATTCAGAAGTCTTAATTAATTATTCATGAGATCATGATTGTTATGAAAGTATAGGATAAGATTTGATGAGAAACTGAAATCTGATGTATTATTTAGTGTAAATGTTCACTGTTGATCTCCTGTGTGTGTTCATGATAGGACACGAGAGCAACAGTTCACACGGACCCCTCACGGCATGGGGGCGTTCAAGAGAAAACTCGTTGTGTTTATCTAAAAACAGTGATAGTGACAACAGAACACAACTGCACACAAAACAGAGAACAGAACTTACTAAACATGTCTGAAGAGTTTGCAGTCGAAGTATTGATGCATTTCTGTTTTTAGATAAACACAACGAGTTTTCTCTTGAACGCCCCCATGTCGTGAGGGTCTGTGTGAACTGTTGCTCTCGTGTCCTATCATGAACACACACAGGAGATCAACAGTGAACATTTACACTAAATAATACATCAGATTTCAGTTTCTCATCAAATCTTATCGTATACTTTCATAACAATCATGATCTCATGAATAATTAATTAGACTCCTGAATTATACTTTTGTGTTGTTTTGAAGCTTGAAGAGGTGGTCACCATAAACTGCCATTGTATGACATCACTGAGCACAACATTTATTCACAATTTCTCTCTTTGTGTTCAGAACAAGAAAGAAAGTCATATAGAGTTACAACAACACCGGGGTGAGTAAACAATGACTGAATTATCATTTCTAGTTGAACTAATGCTTTAAGTCTTGTTTACAGAGAAATGTAACTAAATAAAGTAACGTTTATGCTTTTAACAAGAATAGGTGAGAAAAAAACCCCACATGATTCAAAGAGAAAACATGTTTATTTTTCTGACTCCATTGTCAAATATTTCCTTCTTGTTTTAAGCATGAACCCCCACCAAAAAGGAGGCTCTTACAACATTAATGTCTGTTTTCAGGGCCGACTGCACCTCCTGCAGTCAGTTATTATGTATCTTCAGATAAAAACTCGAGGACTCTACAGCTGTGGCTCCTCTGGAAGGTGATCGTCAAGCTGCAGTAATATAGTTATTATTATTATTCTCTAAATTCCTCCTGAATTCTGAATTCTTGTATGTTTGTGGAAGGCTCTGGATATCACAGACGCTCGAGGGCTCATTCGAGGATATGAAGTGTCCTACGTGCCCATCAATCATCCCTCTATGAGAAAAGTCATTAACACGTCTGATCTGAAGACAGTTGTCTCGATAATGGCTGAAGAATATGACGTCACTGTAGCCACGTATAACAGTGCTGGACTGTCACCATACCGTCAAATCAGAGTTCATGCAGATCTTCCTCAAGGTGACTTATTAGACAGAGTGCATTCTTGATGTCACTTTATAAAAGCATGCTAGCTGTTTTTTCTTTTACGAATGCATTTACAGTATGAAACCTGTGTTATTCCCAACAGCTGTGCCGGCAGTGAAGGGTCTCTGGGTTTATTCTGAGGGTCCCTCATTACGACTTAACTGGGAACATGACTTAACCACAATAAACGTGAGAGAGTTTGCCATCGAATGGTGCTCCACTGAAAACAACAACGCCAGCCGCTGGAAACGAGTGAGCGGCTCCACATTTACAGCCATTCTGACAGGTCAAATATATATTGATGTTTCATTAATTAATCTCTTGAAACCTTTCCTTAACATGTTGAGGTCATATTCCACCACTAAATGAAAAATATATATATATACAGTGTCAAGAAAAATTATGTGAACCCTTTGGAATGAGCTGGTTTTCTGCATTAATTGGTCATAAAACGTGATCTCATCTTATAGACAAACACAATGTGCTTAAGCTAACAACACACAAACAGTTATAATCTTTCATGTCTTTATTGAACACATACCATTAAACATTCACACTGCTTTGGAGAAAGTAAGTGAACCCCTGGACTAAAGACAACAAAAAAGCTAATTACAGTCAGAAGTTGGCAAACCTGGCATCCAAATATTGAAATGAGATTGGAGGTGTGGGTTAAAGCTATTTTTACTTAAAAAAGCACTCAAATATTTTGAGTTTGCTATTCAAAAGAAGCGTCTGCTGACGTGGACAATGCCTCATAAAAAAGATCTCAGAAGACCTACGATCAAGAATTGATGCTTTGCATAAAGCTGGAAAGGGTTACAAAGTTATCTGGAAGTAAATATTCATCTGTCCACAGTTAGACAAACTGTTTATAAATGGAGATGATTTAGTACTATAGGTACTCTCACTAGAAGTGGCTGTTAGATATTCATCTGTTCACAGTTAGACAAACTGTCTATAAATGGAGATGATTTAGTACTATAGGTACTCTCTCTAGAAGTGGCCGTTAGATATTCATCTGTCCACAGTTAGACAAACTGTCTATAAATGGAGATGATTTAGTACTATAGGTACTCTCACTAGAAGTGGCCGTTAGATATTCATCTGTCCACAGTTAGACAAACTGTCTATAAATGGAGATGATTTAGTACTATAGGTACTCTCACTAGAAGTGGCCGTTAGATATTCATCTGTTCACAGTTAGACAAACTGTCTATAAATGGAGATGATTTAGTACTATAGGTACTCTCACTAGAAGTGACCGTTAGATATTCATCTGTCCACAGTTACACAAACTGTCTATAAATGGAGGTGATTTAGTACTATAGGTACTCTCACTAGAAGTGGCCGTTAGATATTCATCTGTCCACAGTTACACAAACTGTCTATAAATGGAGATGATTTAGTACTATAGGTACTCTCTCTAGAAGTGGCCGTTAGATATTCATCTGTCCACAGTTACACAAACTGTCTATAAATGGAGGTGATTTAGTACTATAGGTACTCTCACTAGAAGTGGCCGTTAGATATTCATCTGTCCACAGTTACACAAACTGTCTATAAATGGAGGTGATTTGGTACTATAGGTACTCTCACTAGAAGTGGCCGTTAGATATTCATCTGTCCACAGTTAGACAAACTGTCTATAAATGGAGGTGATTTAGTACTATAGGTACTCTCACTAGAAGTGGCCGTTAGATATTCATCTGTCCACAGTTAGACAAACTGTCTATAAATGGAGATGATTTAGTACTATAGGTACTCTCACTAGAAGTGGCCGTTAGATATTCATCTGTCCACAGTTAGACAAACTGTCTATAAATGGAGATGATTTAGTACTATAGGTACTCTCACTAGAAGTGGCCGTTAGATATTCATCTGTCCACAGTTACACAAACTGTCTATAAATGGAGGTGATTTGGTACTATAGGTACTCTCTTTAGAAGTGGCCGTCAGATATTCATCTGTTCACAGTTAGACAAACGGTCTATAAATGGAGATGATTTAGTACTATAGGTACTCTCACTAGAAGTGGTTGTTAGATATTCATCTGTCCGCAGTTAGACAAACTGTCTATAAATGGAGATGATTTAGTACTATAGGTACTCTCTCTAGAAGTGACTGTCAGATATTCATCTGTTCACAGTTAGACAAACTGTCTATAAATGGAGATGATTTAGTACTATAGGTACTCTCACTAGAAGTGGTCGTTAGATATTCATCTGTCCACAGTTAGACAAACTGTCTATAAATGGAGATGATTTAGTACTATAGGTACTCTCTCTAGAAGTGACTGTCAGATATTCATCTGTTCACAGTTAGACAAACTGTCTATAAATGGAGATGATTTAGTACTATAGGTACTCTCACTAGAAGTGGCCGTTAGATATTCATCTGTCCACAGTTACACAAACTGTCTATAAATGGAGATGATTTAGTACTATAGGTACTCTCTCTAGAAGTGGCCGTTAGATATTCATCTGTCCACAGTTACACAAACTGTCTATAAATGGAGGTGATTTAGTACTATAGGTACTCTCACTAGAAGTGGCCGTTAGATATTCATCTGTCCACAGTTACACAAACTGTCTATAAATGGAGATGATTTAGTACTATAGGTACTCTCTCTAGAAGTGGCCGTTAGATATTCATCTGTCCACAGTTACACAAACTGTCTATAAATGGAGGTGATTTAGTACTATAGGTACTCTCACTAGAAGTGGCCGTTAGATATTCATCTGTCCACAGTTACACAAACTGTCTATAAATGGAGGTGATTTGGTACTATAGGTACTCTCACTAGAAGTGGCCGTTAGATATTCATCTGTCCACAGTTAGACAAACTGTCTATAAATGGAGGTGATTTAGTACTATAGGTACTCTCACTAGAAGTGGCCGTTAGATATTCATCTGTCCACAGTTAGACAAACTGTCTATAAATGGAGATGATTTAGTACTATAGGTACTCTCACTAGAAGTGGCCGTTAGATATTCATCTGTCCACAGTTAGACAAACTGTCTATAAATGGAGGTGATTTAGTACTATAGGTACTCTCACTAGAAGTGGCCGTTAGATATTCATCTGTCCACAGTTACACAAACTGTCTATAAATGGAGGTGATTTGGTACTATAGGTACTCTCTTTAGAAGTGGCCGTCAGATATTCATCTGTTCACAGTTAGACAAACGGTCTATAAATGGAGATGATTTAGTACTATAGGTACTCTCACTAGAAGTGGTCGTTAGATATTCATCTGTCCACAGTTAGACAAACTGTCTATAAAAGGAGATGATTTAGTACTATAGGTACTCTCACTAGAAGTGGCCGTTAGATATTCATCTGTCCACAGTTAGACAAACTGTCTATAAAAGGAGATGATTTAGTACTATAGGTACTCTCACTAGAAGTGGCCGTTAGATATTCATCTGTTCACAGTTAGACAAACTGTCTATAAATGGAGATGATTTAGTACTATAGGTACTCTCTCTAGAAGTGACTGTCAGATATTCATCTGTTCACAGTTAGACAAACTGTCTATAAATGGAGATGATTTAGTACTATAGGTACTCTCACTTGAAGTGGCCGTTAGATATTCATCTGTCCACAGTTAGACAAACTGTCTATAAATGGAGATGATTTAGTACTATAGGTACTCTCACTAGAAGTGGCCGTTAGATATTCATCTGTTCACAGTTAGACAAACTGTCTATAAATGGAGGTGATTTAGTACTATAGGTACTCTCACTAGAAGTGACTGTCAGATATTCATCTGTCCACAGTTAGACAAACTGTCTATAAATGGAGATGATTTAGTACTATAGGTACTCTCTCTAGAAGTGACTGTCAGATATTCATCTGTCCACAGTTAGACAAACTGTCTATAAATGGAGATGATTTAGTACTATAGGTACTCTCTCTAGAAGTGACTGTCAGATATTCATCTGTCCACAGTTAGACAAACTGTCTATAAATGGAGATGATTTAGTACTATAGGTACTCTCACTAGAAGTGACTGTCAGATATTCATCTGTCCACAGTTAGACAAACTGTCTATAAATGGAGGTGATTTAGTACTATAGGTACTCTCTCTAGAAGTGACTGTCAGATATTCATCTGTCCACAGTTAGACAAACTGTCTATAAATGGAGATGATTTAGTACTATAGGTACTCTCTCTAGAAGTGGCCATCAGATATTCATCTGTTCACAGTTAGACAAACTGTCTATAAATGGAGATGATTTAGTTAACATCTCTGTCCATGAGTCTACTATACAGAAAACAGTAAACAGGTATGATGTTCATGGCAGGACATCACGAAGGAAGCTGCTGCTTTCCAACAAAAATAAAATGCCACCACATACCAACATGAAAACATAATCTCAACGGTGAAGTACGGTGGAGGGGGCATCATGATTTGGGTGCTTACCATCACTGAGGGAAAATTAATTTCCAAGTTTATCAAGATATCCTACAGGATATTATTGGGGGTGTCTGTGCACCAGCTGAAGCTCAGTAGAAGTTGGGTGATGCAGCATTACAATGACCCTAATCATCAAAGTAAATCTACTACAGAATGACTTCAAAAAAAGAAAATCCCCCTTTTGGAGAGTCCCAGTCAGAGCCCAGACTTTAACCCAATAGAGATGTTGTGGAATGACCTCAAGAGAGGTGTTCACACCAGACATCCTAAGAATATGTCTGAACTGAAGCAGCTCTGTAAGGAAGAATGATCCAGAATTCCTTCTGAACGTTGTGCAGGTCTTGTCCGCATCTATCAGGAAGGCTTGATTGAGGTTATTGCTGCCATAGATGGATCGACCAAAAGAAACATTTGAACACCATTAAAGGTTATGCATTACAGTAATGGAAAACTAATGAGAATTATAAACAGTCTCAAAAGGAAAATGTCCAAATGCATATCAGTAATGAGAGTTTGGGGAAATGTGCAAAAACACAATGCAAAAAATCTTAATGGTCTTAAAAAAAAAGGCTTCAGTTTCTTACTGCAAAATATATTTTTTTCCTTTTAATTCTCGGGTGAAATGTGGCCTGAACATGTTTTCAAGTTTTTTTAGTGTTCCAGACGTCTTGCACATAAATTTATCTCACATTTAAAACATTTTATCAAAGGCATCAGACCAGAGGAAACCTACAACATCAGTGTTTACTCCATTTCTGACACTCTCTGCAGCCGTCCCACCTCCATCTCTGCTAACCTACAACACGGCAGTAAGTTCTGATGATGCAAGAAAGCTTTTCAGATTATTAACAAAGCTTGATATATGTTCTGCAGTCTAATAACTCAAATTTTTACTCTAGCTCTGTTGGATATTGTGCAGTTTCGCCTTGTGAATGTGACTAAATCATCGGTGTCAGTGCAGTGGGTTTGGCAGGAGGCAAAGTTGAGCATTAATGTGCTTCAGTACAGACTCGTGTTGAAAGGAGAACATGACTCACAGTGTAAGAAGTTTCAGTCTGGGGTGAATCTGTTCATTTATACGTCCTGTACTTTTACGTAATTGTCTAATCTCTCATGATCTTTTCAGCTCTCCAAATCTTTCCAAATACACATCAGCACTCGTTCTATACTCTTCAGGCAAACACCAGATACTCGGTGTTTATATACGGAGAAACCACGACTGGAAATTTCTCAAAGGCCAATTTTGATGTTAACACGCCACTTCTAGGTAACATGCACTGGTCAACACACAAACACAAACACTTTATTAAGCGCATATATAATAATGAGTTATCCACTAGAAGATCTAGTTATAACATGTAAACATGGGTTGGACATGTAAAGGGGTAAATGTAACACTGTATTGACGAATCAGCATCCAGAACCATATCAACCAGGAAATAATTTACATAAAAATTTAAGTTGCCGATTTAGCAATTTATCTTATTTGGAAAGGCAGGAATAATGACTTCAAAATGAATAATGGATTAATCTGAATATTACAAAAAATATTTGTTTAACTGATTATCCAAAAAGCACAAGGATAATGCGATATTTTATAACATATCCAAAATTACAACGAAGTGTAAACCTTATGAATGAAAATGCATACGGTGTGATTTTAGATCCGACGAGCGCGGTCTTGACTCTCAGTTTGTGGTCTCTATTTATTGTGCGCATCATGTACGGCATCATATACACTTTCCACTTCATTAAATGTCTACGTAAATGGATCACACAATTAACACGTGATTCTCATGTATTTTTATTTATAGTCTAAACCTCATCATGATGTTAAATTCCTGACCTGAAGTGATTTAACGTCAGAGATCGTCTATACGTCTCTTAAAGTTGACCACATTTATATTCGCATTAGTGATTAAAGTAATTTACTGGTTAAGACTTTATTCTGATATAAAGTTAAAATGCTCCATAGAGTTTTCATTGATTAGGAATATTCCTCCTTATGTAGAACGAAGAATCTGAAACATACTCCGTCTTTTATTTCTTCTTCTTATTAAAAATGTGCTAAATGTGAAAATGTTAAATGTTCTTGAACTCTGGTAAGGCGCTATATCAATTGAACATTATTATTATTATTATTATTATTATTTAACTTAATAGTTCCTATTGTAAAAATTCCTGATAGACTTTTGGGACTTTCTCCTGTTTATTGGCTATATTCATTTATTATATTTATTTTAATGTATACATGAACAGATAAAAGAAAATTCTGTTTCATGCAGATGTTAATATCTGAAATAACAGGAGAAACCACAACATATTCCACAGTTATGTAGCACACAGATTCAGCTTCATCTGGTAAACTAAATAAAATAAATAAATAAATAATAGCTATATAATAATAATAATAATAATAATATTTATTAGGCTATAAAGGCATATACAAGGCATTTTTCATTAACCCTTGTGCATCAATAAAGTTACTCAGAGGTCCTTAGAGGACACAAATTTCCCTGTCAAATTCTGCCATTATTATATTATATATTAATAATATTTTCCACTTTCAATGACTTTTGATCAACATCAGCCTGATCATGACTACCAAATATTCATCCATTTTCAGGATTTGAACCTTTTAAATGCCAGTTTGTTTATATAGAGCCACTGTTGTATTTACACACACGCACACACACACACACACACGCACACACACATTTCTCAATACACACATAAAAAGCACACTCTGACACCCATACCAACACACACACACACACACACACTCACACACATTTCTCAATACACACACACACTCACACACATTTCTCAATACACACACACACACACAAAATCATTTCTCAATACACACATAGAAAACACACTCTGACATCCATACCAACACACACACACACACACACACACATACACACACACTAATTTCTCGATACACACACACACACACACACACACACACTTGTATCTGCATGTATTCAGTTGTCCTGCAGGTCTCTATAATACAGAAAACAGAGAATAGGGGAAAAGATTATATATGCTACTTAGGCGAAAAATGGCGCCATCTGGTGGTAAATGTTACAAATGTTAATTGTGAAGCAAGTGTTCCAGAATGCAAGTATAATATCATATAATTCATGATTTTATGCTTTAATGGCACTGGGATCAAATATTGCAGTTTTAAGACATTTTTGTCCTGAAGGTCCGAGTGTAACTATTGTGTACTCAGTGTGTTATAGATGTATTATAGATGTATTATAGATGTATTATAGATGTATTATAGGAACTGAGGTTGAAATATCAAAATTCCTCCCAAAATACACACCTTTGGCTAAAGTTATACCGTTGTCATTAAATGATCGGGGGGAAAAATGAAAAGACAAAACATTTCCTGAAGGTCGCACAAGGGTTAATAGAAAATATAAGTGTAAGTGTAACACTTAAAAATGGGCGTTCCATTCAGTTCTGACACAGTTTCGGTTTAAGCCCCGCCCACATCGATTCTATACAAATACAGATAATGGCTTCGCTGCACACCCCTAATATATATATATATATCATGTGTTAAAAAATCATGCAAATAATCATGTAGGTCAGTAAAAGTCTTAAACAATATTTTGACTTCTGAAGCCTCTTTTTAATTGTCTAATCAATACTTTATGTGTCTGTCAGCTAATGTCTTTGAATTATCTTAATTACTATAAACTATTTATTATATGCATTATATTTATTTATTTCATTTATTTAAAAATGGTAAGTGATTAAAAAGCCCTAAACAAATAATTAATTAATTATTATTTCTTAATTTTTACAGATTATGATGAGATCATAAAGTTGGCTGTTCCAGTGGTAATCCTTGTGCTTAGCTTTGGGATTTTCTTAATTTTAACAAGGACTGTGTAAGCCTTTAAATTAAAGGAATATTCCGGGTTCAATGCAAGTTCAGCTCAACCGACAGCATTTGTGTCGTAATGTTGAATATCACAAAAATGAATTGAGTGAGACACTTACAGTGGAGGTTATATAAACATTACTTTATAAACCTTATATGTGATGTTATATGAGTATTTGAATGTTGACAGATTAAACCCCATTGACTTGCATTGGAAGTGCTGTCGGATGAGCCGCACTTGTGTTGAACCCGGAACGTTCCCTGTTTGTTTGAGATTGTTAGCATGTTAATGTTGGCTGTATTAATGTGTCTTCGGTCCATTTACACACAGATGCAAGGAATATTTCTTCCCAAACATCGCAAACCCCAGCTACAGTCTGATTGGTCGCTGGCTCCTCAATCATCATTATGAGGTCATTATGAGTCGTTTGTTCCTTTGGTTTAACAATCACTGATTATGAACAATTTAAAGGAATATTCCAGGTTCGATAAAGTTCAGCTTATTCTAAGTGTGTCCTGCAGTTATGTTCACAGCTAAGAAAATGTATGTAGATGTCCTGCTACTGCTCTACGTTTCGCAAAGAAACCGAAAGTCAAACGGACACTACCGATGTTGTACAAAATGAGCTCTGGATGCCTGCGGTTATTTGATAATACTTGCATTAGATTTCATGATCTCATCTCCAGTAATACTGAAGAAGAATGCATAGAAATAGTTATGTGGTGTAGACTTTGGTAGTTTATTACAGTTAGAATGTTTTTTTTTATCGTTATAGTTATCGTTCTTAATGTGAACAGGCCTTTCCAGTGAGACACTTCCAATGCAAGTCAATGGGGTTTAATCTGTGAACATTAAAATACTGCTACACAAGTATAGACACATAAACAATGTGTGTTAACATGATTTTACTGTCATTAAATCACTTAATAACCACATCTGTGGAGAGATAGAGACAACTTTACTGCTTGGTTGCCATGACAACGTAACAGCATAAATCCTAATATGACGGTAAAATGATGATTAAAACAACTTTACAGCTGAAATAAAACACAAGTTTAACAGAAGAATTAATGTAAGTACTTTTATTAAATTATAAGCTTCACATTTTCTGTCTTAAAACCCTCCAAAAATTGTCCCCATTGACTTCCATTGGAAGTGTCTCACTGGAACACACATTTGTGCTTTATTAAGGAAAAGGAGGAACGAGTCAGAATACATTTTTGTGGTAATCAACATTATGACACAAATGCTTTCGATTGATCTTAAACCCCATTGCATCCTATGGAGGGGCACTATATTGCAAAAAAAGTTTACGCTTAAAACGTTAAAGTCTCCACATACATAATTCAGGCATATGAGGTATCATTTGATAGATTAGAGTCTGAACATTTCAGAGATAACATCACTTCAACATTTATGTTAAATAAAATAAAGAAATACGTTCTCAAACAATTTGCGTTGAAAATTAGCGCCACCTAGAGGTAATGGGGTAGAAATATTTATATGAAATAAAACACATAGCACATAAATGGGCAAGTCATATATCAAATGAAAGCTCTCATTCTCAGGAATGTGACTGTATAGTTAATATTGTTGCATTAATACCACAGATCAAAAGATTTCCAAAAGAATCACAAAGTGAAATATGATTTCTGTAAGTCATCAAATACAAACGTCTCTTTTATGCTCCGATAACTGCTGCTGTAAGACACAAATAGCTAAAAACCTTATATCTGCTTTTACTTTAGTGAGTTCTCTAAACAATTAGCCATTGTTTACTTGTCTGTGAGCTTGTGTGAATAATCCAATAATATATCTTAGAAGTCCAGAACAAAATATGCAGTCCAGCAGGAAAAGCATGCAAAACAAATCATCAGAAAAATGTGTTTTCGGGCGCCTGTGTAGCTGAGTGAGTATTGATGCTGACTATCATCCCTGGAGTTGCGAGTTCGATCTAGCCTGGTCTCCTTAGCAACCAAATTGGCCCGGTTGCTAGGGAGGGTAGAGTCACATGGGGTAACCAAATTGTCCCGGTTGCTAGGGAGGGTAGAGTCACATGGGGTAACCTCCTCGTGGTGGTGATTAGTGGTTCTCTCAATGGGGCGTGTGGTGAGTTGTGTGTGGATCGTGGAGAGTAGCATGAGTCTCCACATGCTGTGAGTCTCCGCGGTGTCATGCACAACAAGTCACGTGATCAGATGCACGGATTGACGCTCTCAGAAGCGGAGGCACCTGA
>JAVLUX010000018.1:727500-770000 GCA_032164185.1 Moxostoma hubbsi | reverse complement strand
TGACGCGGCCTGATGCTTTAATCTCACTGGACGCTGAGACTGATATATCCGCCAGGAAAAAAACAACTCTCATCAGGTACACATTAGGGTTAGGGGGGTTGTTGGTGTAGACAACGGGGGCACGTGGATACAGTGACATCCGTGACGGAGCGGTCCGGTGACGTTGGTGTGCACACGTGTGATGTGTCCTGTGTGTCACGGATGTCCAGAGACGGTTCCACCTATAAAAAACGCAATTGTGCCCAAGACAAAAAATGACCAAAACGACAATTGCGAGTGGGGAATATCTCCACCACTGACCCAGAATCAGTTCTAAATCACAAAATACCAACATTGAACACAATTAAGCCCCCCCCTTTTTTTTTTACTCTTTCTCAGAAATGCATAAAATAACACTTCATTTTTAAAGTTCTGCTCTCTGTATCAAGTCCCGTTGAAAACATGGGGAGGGTAGAGTCACATGGGGTAACCAAATTGACCTGGTTGCTAAGGAGGGTAGAGTCACATGGGGTAACCAAATTGGCCTGGTTGCTAGGGAGGGTAGAGTCACATTGGGTAACCAAATTGACCTGGTTGCTAGGGAGGGTAGAGTCACATGGGGTAACCAAATTGACCCGGTTGCTAGGGAGGGTAGAGTCACATGGGGTAACCAAATTGGCCCGGTTGCTAGGGAGGGTAGAGTCACATGGGGTAACCAAATTGGCCCGGTTGCTAGGGAGGGTAGAATCACATGGGGTAACCAAATTGTCCCGGTTGCTAGGAAGGGTAGAGTCACATGGGGTAACCAAATTGTCCCGGTTGCTAGGGAGGGTAGAGTCACATGGGGTAACCAAATTGGCCCGGTTGCTAGGGAGGGTAGAGTCACATGGGGTAACCAAATTGGCCCGATTGCTAGGGAGGGTAGAGTCACATGGGGTAACCAAATTGGCCCGGTTGCTAGGGAGGGTAGAGTCACATGGGGTAATCAAATTGGGCCGGTTGCTAGGGAGGGTAGAGTTACATGGGGTTACCAAATTGGCCCGGTTGCTAGGGAGGGTAGAGTCACATGGGGTAACCAAATTGGGCCGGTTGCTAGGGAGGGTAGAGTTACATGGGGTAACCAAATTGGGCCGGTTGCTAGGGAGGGTAGAGTTACATGGGGTAACCAAATTGGGCCGGTTGCTAGGGAGGGTAGAGTTACATGGGGTAACCAAATTGGGCCGGTTGCTAGGGAGGGTAGAGTTACATGGGTAACCAAATTGGGCCGGTTGCTAGGGAGGGTAGAGTCACATGGGGTAACCAAATTGGGCCGGTTGCTAGGGAGGGTAGAGTTACATGGGGTAACCAAATTGGCCCGGTTGCTAGGGAGGGTAGAGTCACATGGAGTAACCAAATTGGCCCGGTTGCTAGGGAGGGTAGAGTCACATGGGGTAACCTCCTCGTGGTCGCTATAATGTGGTTCTCGCTATCGGTGGGGCATGTGGTGAGTCAGGAACTACAAATCCCAATGTTATTGAACACACTTGATGGGTTCACATTCACCCTACATAATGTAATCTAGTTTTGTGCACATTATACAGAGCTACATACAAACACAAGCACGTTTAGAAGAGAAACTCAGTGTAGAGCCAAAGTTAATATTTCACTCCACATGTGTCTGTTCTTGACATGTTTTAGATCCAAAACATTAGACCCTGCACTCCTTCTGCAAGTCCAGAGGGACTCTGAATCAAAGTGTGAACGCAGGAAACCGCAGACGGGACAGGTGCGTCTCTTCTCAAACGAGCAGATGATCAATAAGAGATCCAAACCTTGAACCTTTTGTGCCTGGAAGATTCATACAGCCTGTCCTACGGTTCACAACAAACATTGGGTTGATTATTTTGAATTATATTTCAGATTCTGCGAACAAATTCCCAGTACCACAAAGTTTTTAAAGACATAAGTGAAGATGAACATCTGAGACAGAGTACGTATGTTTTGTATTGCATTTTAATAAAACATTGTATCCACTTTGATTTGTGTCTTACTGTATATCAAGTGCTCAGAATTAAAGTTTAAATACTGTAACGGCGTGTATGTTCACAGGTTACACGTGTGCCTTACAGAAAGATATTCTGTATCAAGGGAGACTCTTTGTGTCTGATAACTGGATCTGTTTCCATTCCAAAGTTTTTGGAAAAGACACCAAGGTAAAAACTGAATCTGAATACTGATATATATTCTAATTATATTATATAGACTGATATTATATATGGGTAAATCTCACATAATATATCTGGGTCATATTTATTGATTGATTGATTTTTTTGCTTATAGACTATTAAGCCTATTTTAGGACAATTAACCCTATAGCAGCAGGTGTTTTAAATATGATACACAATGTTTCACTCTTTGTTCAAGCTGACGACCACATGTTTATGGCACCATCTAGTGGCTATTTGTGAATAAGATGGTTTCAATGTTTATATCGATCTATTTAAAATGGCTTGCGTGAAAGTGACTCTTATGTTGGGATAAATTACATCTTATTTTAATGAACTAAAAGTGACAGTAATGATTTTATCGTCACTGATATTTTAAAATGAGTATTTGCTGAATATAAGCAACTTGTGCTTGGTTTAAATTTTGTACATTATTTTATTTATAACGCATGTTGAAATCCATGAATCAAATATGATACAACAGACTTTTGAGGAATATCTCTATAGTTCAATGGAAAGGAGGAGGCGAGAACCGGCTTGACAATATAACAAATATTTTAATAATAAACTGAAACAAAACACACACAGGTGTCGGGCAGTTTGTCTATCTCCGGTCACCTTTATCCCTTTTGGGCTTCACCAGCCTAATTAGGGGCTGGGTGTGCGGAATCACAACCTGCCACATTCCTCCCTCGTTCTCTCAGGCCAGGAGACGTCCCACTACAGACGGTCACCCAGGAGCCCCGCTCGCGGTCAGCGGTCTCAGATGCCGCTGCATTCCGGTGGATGGAAGGGGTCTCACCCGCCCCTGGTAGCGATCCTCCTGCTCCAGACTGTCGGCCAGGAGCCCCTCCCTGCTCGCGGTCAGTGGTCTCAGACCCCGCCGCATTTCAAAAGCTTGTAGGGGCCTCCTCCACCCTTGGAAGCGGCCATGACCACTCCAGGTAGTCGGTTAGGAGCCCCTCCTCCTCTTGCGGTTGGCAGCCATTCCTCTGACCTCAGGCGGCCGGGCTCCTCCATCCCCCGGCGGATGGCCACGGCTGCTCTGTTGGGGTGGATGGTAGTGGTGAGAACTCTACTATGGCGCCGCCCTCCTTCCCGGATTTCGGCAACAATGTTACACAGATCAATGGAAAGGAGGACTCGAGAACTGGCTTGACAATATAAATAATATTTTAATTGAACCAAAAGACACAAAGGTGTCGGGCAGCTACCCGTAACTCTCTCCCTCTCTGTCGCACTGCCGTCTCCGGTCGCCTTTATCCCTCTCAGGCCGGGTGTGGAGAATCACATAAAATAAACTTTCAACTAAATCTAATGTTTTATTTTTTTAATTTTTAGGTATGGAATATGGCCTGAACATGTTCTTGGCAGTTTTCATGAGGTTCACCCCTAATATATTTATATTCTTCCCCCTCCAGATTGTGATTCCAGTTTCCTCTGTGACAGTCATCAAGAAGACAAAAACTGCCATCTTGGTGCCAAATGCGCTGGTTATTTCGACATCACACGAGCGGGTGAAGCACATTTCACTGTCATGTCAATCAACATGTGAATGTGAGGACTGTTTTTCTAATGACTGTTTGTGATTCACAGCATGTGTTTGTCTCATTTATGTCTCGGGACACCACATACAAGGTTTTGATGTCAGTTTGCCCTCACTTGGTTGTAAGTCATTATATCACACACATTTAATTCAGTTCATTTGAATGTGATAGTTTGTGATACAGTAAATGATTACAGGAGGACTGTCCTGGGATCAGTCAGATTCCATCCCAGAGCAGCTCGAGAGGACAGCAGACGTCTCTCCCCACAGTAAGAACCGAGTGTTTCCTAATAACGGTCAGTGTTATTTATAATTTTCTGCTCTGATGGTGTGATGTGTTTGCACAGGATCTCTCGGTGGATCTGTCCGATTTAGATGCTCCAGTCACGCAGACGGATCAACACATGGACGACAGCAGTAGCTCCGACTGTCCAGAGTCTCCAGATTTTGAGAAAACCCCCGGTGTGTGTTTGAGGGTTTAAACATCATGTGTTCATTAGAGGAGGAATGAACGAGTGAATCGCATGAGACCTGTCTAGAACATGTCCGGATCATATTTCACCACTAAATTAAAAGCAACCATTTTTAGGACCATTGTGACATCATTTTCATGACAATTAAGCACATTTTGTAAGTACTGTAAATAAATGTACTTCTAATTATTGTGATGAAATATAAATTAAATTGTAACGTATTTATACAGCATGCTAGTGTTTGATGGACTGGACATGTTTTCATGTGATTCACCCATACGATGTGCCATGTGCAGGATATCTTTAAATCATTTTTCACCAGTTAAAATGCTAATTCTTGATATCAGGAATGGACATTTACACTAGTAACTATGCAATTATTGATATAAAATATATATAATTTTTATTATTAAGAAGTGCATTGGTTATATGTGAAATGGGAATTTCCACTAGTAAGTAATTCTAGAAATCTGAAATTGCGTTCTAATCACTGATATCATAAATTAGCATTTTTACTAGTGAAAGTGTACAGTGCTTAGAAAAGGTATGTGAACCCTTTGGTATTAGCTGGTTTTCTGCATTAATTGGTCATAAAATGAGATCTCATCTTCTAGACAAACACAATGTGCTTAAGCTAACAACACACAAACAGTTATAATCTTTCATGTCTTTATTGAACACATCCCATCAAACATTCACAGTGCTGTGGAGAAAATAAGTGAACCCTTGGATTTAATAGCTGGTCGATGCTCCTTTGGTAGCAATAACCTCAATCAAGCCTTCCTGATAGATGCGGATCAGACCTGCACAACGTTCAGAAGGAATTCTGGATCATTCTTCCTTACAGAGCTGCTTCAGTTCAGACATATTCTTAGGATGTCTGGTGTGAACACCTCTCTTGAGGTCATTCCACAGCATCTTTATTGAGTCTGGGCTCTGACTGGGACTCTCCAAAAGGTGGATTTTCTTTTTTTGAAGTAATTCTGTGGTGGATTTACTTCAATGTTTAGGGTCATTGTCCTGTTGCATCACCCAACTTCTACTGAGCTTCAGCTGGCACACAGACACCCTGATATTATCCTGTAGGACATCTTGATAAACTTGGGATTTAATTTTTCCCTCGATGATGTCATTAGCAGCAAAGCAGCACCAAATCATGATGCCCCCTCAACTGTACTTCACCGTTGGGAGGATGTTTTCATGTTGGTATGTGGTGCCCTTTTTATGCCACACGTAGTGCTGCGAGTTTTCCCAAACAATTCAACCGTATTTTCATCAGTCCACAAAACATTCTCCCAGTAGTGTTGTGGAGTGTCAAGGTGGTCTTTGGCAAACTTCAGGTGCACAGGAATGTTTTTGTTGGAAAGCAGTGGCTTCTTTCATGATGTCCTACCATGAACGCCATACCTGTTTAATGTATTCTGTATAGTAGACTCATGAACAGAGATGTTAACCAGTTCCAATGATTCCTTCAAGTCTTTATCTTTCACTCTAAGGCTCTTGTTTACCTCATTGATCATTCTGCGGTGTTCCCTTTGAGTCATCTGGACTGCACAGCCACTTCTAGAGAGAGTACCTATAGTACGAAATCATCTCCATTTATAGACAGTTTGTCTAACTGTGGACAGATGAATATCTAACGGCCACTTCTAGAGCAAGTACCTATAGTACTAAATCATCTCCATTTATAGACAGTTTGTCTAACTGTGGACAGATGAATATCTAACGGCCACTTCTAGTGAGAGTACCTATAGTACTAAATCATCTCCATTTATAGACAGTTTGTCTAACTGTGGACAGATGAATATCTAACGGCCACTTCTAGTGAGAGTATCTATAGTACTAAATCATCTCAATTTATAGACAGTTTGTCTAACTGTGGACAGATGAATATCTAACGGCCACTTCTACAGAGAGTACCTATAGTACTAAATCACCTCCATTTATAGACAGTTTGTCTAACTGTGGACAGATGAATATCTAACGGCCACTTCTAGTGAGAGTACCTATAGTACTAAATCACCTCCATTTATAGACAGTTTGTCTCACTGTGGACAGATGAATATCTAATGGCCACTTCTAGTGAGAGTACCTATAGTACTAAATCACCTCCATTTATAGACAGTTTGTCTAACTGTGGACAGATGAATATCTGACGGCCACTTCTAGTGAGAGTACCTATAGTACTAAATCATCTCCAATTATAGACAGTTTGTCTAACTGTGGACAGATGATTATCTAACGGCCACTTCTAGAGAGAGTACCTATAGTACTAAATCATCTCCATTTATAGATAGTTTGTCTAACTGTGGACAGATGAATATCTAACGGCCACTTCTAGAGAGAGTACCTATAGTACTAAATCACCTCCATTTATAGACAGTTTGTCTAACTGTGGACAGATGAATATCTAACAGCCACTTCTAGAGAGAGTACCTATAGTACTAATTCATCTCCATTTATAGACAGTTTGTCTAACTGTGGACAGATGATTATCTAACGGCCACTTCTAGAGAGAGTACCTATAGTACTAAATCATCTCCATTTATAGATAGTTTGTCTAACTGTGGACAGATGAATATCTAACGGTCACTTCTAGTGAGAGTACCTATAGTACTAAATCATCTCCATTTATAGACAGTTTGTCTAACTGTGGACAGATGAATATCTAACGGCCACTTCTAGAGAGAGTACCTATAGTACTAAATCACCTCCATTTATAGACAGTTTGTCTAACTGTGGACAGATGAATATCTAACAGCCACTTCTAGAGAGAGTACCTATAGTACTAATTCATCTCCATTTATAGACAGTTTGTCTAACTGTGGACAGATGAATATCTAACAGCCACTTCTAGTGAGAGTACCTATAGTACTAATTCATCTCCATTTATAGACAGTTTGTCTAACTGTGGACAGATGAATCGCTGGGTTGGCGGTTCGATTCATGGCCCACATGACCCCACATGCCGAAGTGTCCTTGGGCAAGACACTGAACCTCAAGTTGCTCCCAATGGAAGGCTAGCGCCATGCATGCAGCTCTGCCATTGTTTGTGTGTGAATGTGTGTGTGAATGGGTGAATGAGACACAGTGTATAGCACTTTGAATACCACTAAGGTTCACTTACTTTTTGTGCCACTGTCAAGATCTATATAGCTATAACTTATCTACAATCATATTCTGGACATGATTAAAGTCATCTCGGATTACCATAGGTGAAGATAATTGAAGTTCTGATGTCATATTACTGTTGTTATTAGATCTTTATTGAACAGTAAAACTGATATTATTTGGATTTCTGTCTCAACATCAGTGTAATTTTTTCACAGAATTCCCCAAATGTTCGCAAACTTTCACTGACAAATCTAAAGACATTGAACTGGATTCTCACCCACAACAACAAACTGATACTACAACAAACCTGCAATACAATGGTAAAATACTTTATACCCATAAACCACACATGGAGTATATGATCAGCACCCCCTGGAGCTTTAAGTAAAACATTGATTCATTGAGAAATGTTTCTTCAGGGTCATTAGAGGTCGAGTTCATCAAAACGTTGAGACCGGTTTCACTCTCATTAAACACACTTGTGTTGGTCTATCTGTCTCTGTGAGTCTTGTACGCATATATCTGCATTCACACTCTCAAACAAACATTCAGTGCAGATATTTTCATAATCAGACTCATTGTGTTGTTTCAGTGTCTGTATTCTGATGTTGTCGTCTTGTTACATGGCATTTAAAATCGTATCTCTGGAGGAACGCTTGTCATCCCTCGTCTCCATGGAGTTTCCTCACAAAGGGTAAAGATTACTTTAATGATATTTTTTGTATTTTTTAATGTACTATTAATTCGATTATATTCTCCCATTTTGGAATGCCCAATTCCCACTACTTTATAGGTCCTCATGTTGGGGCGGTTACTCACCTCAATCCGGGTGGTGGAGTACAAGTTTCAGTTGCCTCCGCTTCTGAGACCGTCAATCCGTGCATTTTATCATGTGACTCGTTGTGCATGACACCGCGGAGACTCACAGCATGTGGAGGCTCATGCTACTCTCCACGATCCACACACAACTCACCACACGCCCCATTGAGAGAACCACTAATCACCACCACGAGGAGGTTACTCCAGGTGTGATATTGGCAAGTCAGCGGCAATACTTGCTGAGATACACAGAACCCCAATTTGATTATATTATTAATGGCTGCATCTCTTGCATAACCTCATGAAATGAACCGGAGAACGGACGTTCATTTTTCGTTAACACTTTATTATCCATTCAGTTTTCCAGAGAATGTAAATTTGCCTTTGACCGTGGCATAAAAAGACGACTGATAAACATTTACAATACCTACACATAAACAGACATATAAATTAAGCTAACGACTTAAAAAAAAAAAACATCATCATGAATAAAAGGGAAACTAAAAAGAATATTCCGGATACAATACAAGTTACGCTCACTCATCCCTCATTGTTCTGTATAAAAGCAAACATCTGGGTTATAGTCAGACGCTTACAATGGAAGTCAATGGGGCAATTTTTATAGGGTTTAAGAGCAGGACAGTGCAGCATGTGTTGTATGTGTACAGATACAGAGGTCTGAATGAGGATGTTTTTCAGTGTAATGTGTACATGTGTTTATCCCTGCAGAGATGAATATGAGCGCTTGTTCTCTAGAGATCCAGCGGAGATCTGCTCGGTGCTTTCTGCGAGTCTCGTGACATTGGAAAAGGTTTGTGAGTGACACGTGTGTGAATGTTGGTGATCTGTACAGCACTGATGTGTGTGTGTGTCTGTGTGTGTGTGTGTTTATATATATGTGTGTGTGTGTGTGTGTGTGTCTGTGTGAGTGTGTGTGTCTGTGTGTGTGTCTGTGTGTGTGTGTGTGTGTGTGTGTGTTTATATGTGTGTGTGTGTGTGTGTGTGTGTGTGTGTGTGTGTGTGTGTGTGTGTGTGTGTGTGTGTGTGTATGTGTATGTGAGTGTGAGTGTGAGTGTGTGTGTGTGTGTGTGTGTGTGTGTGTGTGTGTGTGTGTGTGTGTGTGTCTGTGCCACAATATGCTTACGGTCAAACCTGACCATGATGTTACAAAGGAAAGACAGAGGGAGCATTTTGTTTCTTAGCGTTTATTTTAAACATCAAAATTCAAGCATAAACTTTGATCTGTAAGTCTGTACAAATGTGTCTAAACTTATGAAGGTCAAATGTCATGATTAATAAAGTAAAAGTTAATAAATTACTGTCAGGAAATCTCGAGAAATCTGATGATGTTTTTGTAGATTCACAGAAGTCTGCAGAGACTGCTGGAGTCTGTGTCTGATGAGTAATGCACGAGTGATGTCCAGGAGGTTGAAGGTATCATCACTCCGATGTTCACTCAATAATCATCACGATTTGTGATTCCGTTCATGATGTTTTAACGTTCATCACACCCTCATATACAACACAGGTGACAAACATTAGACGTTTGTTATTTACTTCCTGTTTACAATCATCACATGCTTCAGTGTGTTTATATTGCAGTCTTCAGCATTTGTACACAACTGTTTTAAATGAGTGTATAAGATTTATATTTAATTTGATTGAATGAAATTGGATATATCTTATATTGTACAGATAACACTTTGAGTCAGCGAATCACATTCTATATGTCATAAGAATGATAAACTGTGTATGAGTGTCATATGATGTGATTAATAAACATGTGTGTATGTCAGGAGGTGAATTCACATCATTCACATGTTTTGTTGGTGTTTATTTAAGTGTTTGGGAATGTCCTGGTGGGCCGGTCCTGATGATGCGTGTGTGACCATGTGTTTCCCCAACAAACATATTAACAACATGCAGAAGAACTAAAACCTCAATGATGTAATCATCTAGACAAAACTGTGTGTGTGTGTGTGTGTGTGTGTGTGTGTGTGTGTGTGTGTGTGTGTGTGTGTGTGTGTGTGTGTGTGTGTGTGTGTGTGTGTGTGAGTGCCATATGATTATATGTGATTATTAAAGCACATAAAGCTGTAACCTGTCAAATACACACTGCACTTTCACTTCCATTAATATAAAAGCTTAATGTGAAATATGACAATAATATGTTAATAAACTTGACAAGGTCCCACAATAGTATTATAATGTTCAACGGGAGTTTTGCACATCCTTTTCATTTACAAAAATGTTTTTGTAAAAATATATGAAGGTAAATAATGTTCTCTAACGCCTCTGAATCCATGTGCATTGTGAAGTGACTTGACCATGTACAGTATGCATATGCATGTATGTACACTGGGGCATATACTGTAAATATGATGAGTTTTAATGCTTTTGACACCTCAGATTCGTGTTCATCTGTACAGCTTTTGGCATTGATCCATGTATATTCATGAAGAGCACTCCTGTACAGCTCAGTCCTGGAGACGAGAGACTTCCGGCCGCTGGTCAACAGTTCAAGAGGAACCATCGATGTCTTAAAAACACCAACATATTGTGATTCTACAGACATGGTTAAGAGTATTCCAGAACCAAGACCTACATTTCCAAATGTAACTCCTCCTAGAGCTTTCAAGCTACATCTGCCAAACTTGGTACAGACCTTCAGACTGTTCGAACTTACGTTGCTTTGACTTTTCTAGCTGATCGGACTTATGGTTTTCCTGTAACTGGTGATCAAATATCCCCCAAAATTCAATAGACTTACAGTGATGGCTGCCTGAAAAATCGTCAAAATTGTAGCATTTAAAACTATTTTAACCCTTTAAGCTCGGATGGGCCTGTAAGAAAAAATATATTTGTAATATATTAATAAATACAGTCTTGAACAACACAAAATAGGTTTCGTTTGAAAGTTTAGAAGTTCTACTTTCCAATGCATGTAGATATTATGACCAAATACCTGTATATACTATTGTAATTAGTAAAAACATCAAACTGATCAAATATTCATGTGTCATATGTTGTTGGAAAGCTGTTAAAATATGAAAATGAAAATATAGCGAGTAACAGTTGAATATATGTCTTTGACAATTATGTTGGTGTTGCTTATATGCCACGTTTTTGCTTATAACCTCACGACATATAAACGTAACATAAAATATCACATATCATTATTTAGAGTCAGTGATTATCTTTCAAACGAGTCCACACACAAGATAATCAGATGTATAGATCATTAGATAATCCACATGAAGCACAATGTTACATATGACCACCAGGAGATGGCGCCAAATACATGACACAGACTCAATGATGACTCAAATGACACAGAATGAAACTGAATGAGGTGATTATCTTTCAAACGAGTCCACACACAAGATAATCAGATGTATAGATCATTAGATAATCCACATGAAGCACAATGTTACATATGACCACCAGGAGATGGCGCCAAATACATGACACAGACTCAATGATGACTCAAATGACACAGAATGAAACTGAATGAGATGATTATCTTTCAAACGAGTCCACACACAAGATAATCAGATGTATAGATCATTAGATAATCCACATGAAGCACAATGTTACATATGACCACCAGGAGATGGCGCCAAATACATGACACAGACTCAATGATGACTCAAATGACACAGAATGAAACTCATTCTGTGAAATCTCATGAGTAAAATCATGTCTGCATGCTATGCAAACCTTTAGTCATTGTTGTGTTTGCATGTGTAATTAGTTCTTATGTACAATTATTATCTTTTATTTGTTTGGAGATGTTTTTGGACACTATGATCAATTATATTTGTGTAATTTTTTAGCAGTTTCTTAGGCTGAGAGTCTCAGAATGTATCATAATCTATATAATTAAAAGAATATGTATTATTAACAATGATATCAATTAATATTGGGTTTGTCACTGAACACCTTCAGAGCTCAAAGGGTTAAACTGTCAATCCAGGCTCTTTTAAGTTAACATCAATGTTTGTTTTGAAACTAGTTACAAGTGAAGTTTTGATTGTATTGTTAATTTCTGTCTGTATAATAATTCTGGAGAAGTTTTAGCTTTAGGAAATGACACTTTACCCGTTGTTTTAGGCATAACTCTTTTGATACCGTATTTACTGATCAACAACAGAAGAAATGGAGTGATGGTAAGATCCGTGTGTTCATTGGAGGAAAGATAAACAGGATTGATCGTGACCGCAGAGCGTCAGTATTCTCACCGATTGATCGACATTCACAAACCTTCCTTACACGCCGGATCTAATGTACTGTGAGTAAATAATTAAAAACTATTTCAGTAATGGATGCAGTGATAATCAATGTAGATATAGTGACTGTAAAGGGGTTACGGGGAAAGGAGGCGGCGAGAACCGGCTTGACTACAAATAATATAATGTGATGCAGAAGTTTCCTTCAAGATCAAAGCACATATTTCATTTTTACAGGCAACATGAAGTGTTGTAGTTCCATAAATGTACTGTGATAAACCCTTTTGCCTTCGGATTCATGAACAAAATATCAGAAAAACAATTAACCAGATTTAACCCGTTACCAGCATTTAAAAATAAAGTTTTCACTCCGGAACTACTGAAAATCACTTTGTTTCGGTTTCCGGTTACGTTCTGCTACAAATGTCATTCGTTTTCAGTTTTCATTCCTTGAACCGTGTTTAGTTCCTGACTAGAGGAAGACTGATACGTCGATTTTACACATTAATCTGTGCCGATATTTGCTTATAGGAATAAAATATTCCAAAGAGTCCCAAAGGCTGGAGTCCGAGTCCAAACTCGAGTACCCCAACTCTACATAAAGGCAGCATAAAAGTTCATCCAGTGGTTAAATCAATGTTTTGAGAAGTGGCATGATAGGTGTGGGTGAGAAAATTATCAATATTGTGTATTTGTAATTTATTTATTTTTTTTTATCCTTTTTCTTCCTAATCTGGAACGCCCAATTCCCAATGCGCTGTAAATCCTCGTGGTGGTGTAGTGACTCGCCTCAATCCGGGTGGCGGAGGACGAATCTCAGTTGCCTCCACGTCTGAGACCGTCAATCCGCGCATCTTATAACGTGACTTGTTGAGCGCGTTACCATGGAGACGTAGCGCGTGTGGAGGCTTCACGCTATTCTCCGCGGCATCCACACACAACTCACCACACACCCCACCAAGAGCGAGAACCACATTATAGTGACCACGAGGAGGTTACCCCATGTGACTCTACCCTCCCTAGCAACCGGGCCAATTTGGTTACCCCATGTGACTCTACCCTCCCTAGCAACCGGGCCAATTTGGTTACCCCATGTGACTCTACCCTCCCTAGCAACTGGCCCAATTTGGTTAACCCATGTGACTCTACCCTCCCTAGCAACCGGGCCACTTTGGTTACCCCATGTGACTCTACCCTCCCTAGCAACCGGGCCAATTTGGTTACCCCATGTGACTCTACCCTCCCTAGCAACTGGCCCAATTTGGTTACCCCATGTGACTCTACCCTCCCTAGCAACTGGCCCAATTTGGTTACCCCATGTGACTCTACCCTCCCTAGCAACCAGGCCACTTTGGTTACCCCATGTGACTCTACCCTCCCTAGCAAACTGGCCAATTTGGTTACCCCATGTGACTCAACCCTCCTCAGCAACTGGGCCAATTTGGTTACCCCATGTGACTCTACCCTCCCTAGCAACTGGCCCAATTTGGTTAACCCATGTGACTCTACCCTCCCTAGCAACCGGGCCACTTTGGTTACCCCATGTGACTCTACCCTCCCTAGCAACCGGGCCAATTTGGTTACCCCATGTGACTCTACCCTCCCTAGCAACTGGCCCAATTTGGTTACCCCATGTGACTCTACCCTCCCTAGCAACTGGCCCAATTTGGTTACCCCATGTGACTCTACCCTCCCTAGCAACCAGGCCACTTTGGTTACCCCATGTGACTCTACCCTCCCTAGCAAACTGGCCAATTTGGTTACCCCATGTGACTCAACCCTCCTCAGCAACTGGGCCAATTTGGTTACCCCATGTGACTCTACCCTCCCTAGCAACTGGCCCAATTTGGTTAACCCATGTGACTCTACCCTCCCTAGCAACCGGGCCACTTTGGTTACCCCATGTGACTTTACCCTCCCTAGCAACCGGGCCAATTTGGTTACCCCATGTGACTCTACCCTCCCTAGCAACTGGCCCAATTTGGTTACCCCATGTGACTCTACACTCCCTAGCAACTGGCCCAATTTGGTTACCCCATGTGACTCTACCCTCCCTAGCAACTGGCCCAATTTGGTTACCCCATGTGACTCTACCCTCCCTAGCAACTGGCCCAATTTGGTTAACCCATGTGACTCTACCCTCCCTAGCAACCGGGCCACTTTGGTTATCCCATGTGACTCTACCCTCCCTAGCAACCGGGCCAATTTGGTTACCCCATGTGACTCTACCCTCCCTAGCAACCGGTCCAATTTGGTTACCCCATGTGACTCACAGCATGTGGAGGCTTCACGCTATTCTCCGCGTCATCCACGCACAACTCGCCACACGCCCCACCGAGAGCGAAAACCACATTATAGCGACCATGAGAAAGTTACCCCATGTGACTCTACCCTCCCTAGCAACCGGGCCAATATGTTTGCTTAGGAGACCTGACTGGAGTCACTCAGCATCTTTTGCACTGAGCTACACCCCCCCCCCCCCCCCCCCCTTTCACTTCCGTGTTCTTCTTCTTTTGTTTTTAGAGATTTGCATTCTTCCTCAATATCACCACCTACCACGCAGGGTGGGAATTTACAGTAAAAAGGACTTAAATATTGATCATTTCCCATCACTCAAGAGTATTCCAACAGCATTATGATTACACATGTTGATCCCAGAAGTGTTTAATGAGATTAAAAACGGGGAGCTCGATTATAAACAGCCCCGTGACTGAAGCCCACCGTAATTCATATTCACATTAGCACTTGTGAGATTAATTCCCTCCCATCCTCTTGAGTCTTGATTGAGGATTCATCACCGTTTTCTGTCACAAATCTGTGTGGAGAATGTCAGTCGGTTCCTCCGTTCAGCCGAGCATCAAGCCACACGGAGTTGATCCCGACGACAGCGGTGATGACTGGGAGATCGGTGTGGGGAATCTAATCATCGACCTGGACGCGGATTTGGAGAAAGAAAGACAGAGATCGGAGATGAATCGCGTTTCGAGCGTTAAAAGCGGCGCGGCGGAAGGTCGTGTGGAGCTCGAGTGCAGTTGCGCGGGTGCCGCGGATGCGTTTGACGGCCCGACGAGAGCCGGAGAGCCGCAGCAGGGATATCTGTGCAAAGAGCCCAAGAAATTCAAGCTGAAAAGGCGAAATTCCTCGAATGACACTGACAGATCGCCCTCGCTGGAGATTCCTAAAGTATGCGTCGGTAAACGGAGGGAGGCTCAAGGACGCGCCGGAGAGGCTCCAGAGATGAGTTCAGCACCACCGGCGGTGGACAGCTCCGGCGACGCGACTAAAGCCAAAGACGGCAAGAGAGGGAAGAATCAAGGCAAAGGCCTGAAACGAGAGAAAGAATCGGTCAGGACGCGTAAAGAGAAGCTCGCGGATGAATTGGGGTCGCAGTCGGAGAATGGATGCGCTGTCGGTGGGACCGAGAATCTCCTCGGTAGGGGCGGAATGGACGCGGCTATTGTCGGACGCACTGACGACTCGAACACACAAGAACACGAGCTGAAGACGGTAAGATCAAATCTGCCTTTTTACTCTCTTCTCTTCTGATAGCACTCATTGATCTCGTTAGTTCAAGGGAAACGCGACGTGTGTCACGTCTGAATTCTGCTCAATCGATCCGTGTGATCAATATATGAATCCAGCCATAGTCTGGCTCACTGCAAACTACTAATATGCACCAAACATCATGACCAGATCTCTAATGGACGCGAGGAAGTGTGAGCTAGACTGTAGATTGAGACACATTGTCACATCCTTGAAGAATAAAGCTTATATGCATGCTCAGGGAACGGTGTGTGTTCAATGCAAAGATGCTTCAGGCGTTATTCTGTCCGTGTCTGCCTTATTTACAGGCTAAATGAATCTCTGATGAGGCAGAGGGAGTTCTGTAAAACACAAGCCTCACATAACACCATCCCTGCAATGAAGGCATTTCGGTTGCTTTCAAAGATCAGTTTAATAACAGCTTTTTCTTTTGTTTGTCAGCCATTTCCTTTGTTAACTCATCCCCTGTGCAATTCTTCCAGTCTGTTGCTAATGGAAACCTGAGCAACATGATTTCCTCTGTTTTTGACAAAGGAGCCAAGATGACTTTTCATGTGCTTTTAGCAGTTTTAAAGAGAGAGAGAGGCTCTCCTGCACCCCATCAGTCCTGCCATTCTGTGCTATTGTCCCTATCAGAGATTACATGATCAATTTTGCATTGAGTTGATATATTGTTTACATAAGGGCCAATCAGATGATCAGATGAGTATTCTGACAATCTAATGTCTGGGTTCAATACCAGTTGAGCTCAGTGAAACACACGTTTACCACCAAAAAAAATAATTTTGACTCATCACACAAATGTGTGTTCCAGTGACACTCTTTACAACGGAAGTCAATGTTTTGGGGGTTTAAAGGCAGAAATGTGAAGTTTATTGTGTTATAAAATCAATGCCATTAATTCTCCTGTTAAAGCGTGTGTGTTAGTGAGGTGTAAAGTTCAGCAATTTACAGTCATTTGAGGTTTTAAGGATTTAGGTGGTACGTCGTCATGGCAACGAAGCTGTATAATTGTCTACATCTCTCCACAGATGTGGTCAGTGCGTGATTTAATGACAGTAAAATCATGTTAACACACATATTGTTCATGTGTCTATACTTGTGAAACAGTATTTTAATGTTTACAGATTAAACCCCATTGACTTGCATTGGAAGTGTCACACACACACACACACACACACACACACACACACACACACATTAAACCCCATTGACTTGCATTGGAAGTGTCTCACACACACACACACACACACACACACACACACACACACACACATTAAACCCCATTGACTTGCATTGGAAGAGTCTCACTGGAACACACATTTGTGCTTTATTAAACCTTTGTTTTTAAATCTCTCATATTGCAGATATTATCATAAGATATTGCATTAGATCAGCTTATTTTAGAGTAATTACGAGAGTTTTGTGCTATATATATATTATTGATAGAAGGATTCATTGGACTGAGCTTATATGGGCTAGTGGGGTTCACTCACTGTGGAACATAATAATAATAATAATAATTATAATTATAATACTTACATAATAAATTAATAACTTGATCTGAACACAATATGTGTCATTATAACGTTTAGAATCTGAACTTTACATGCATATATCTGATCACACCAGTTCTTAAATAATGATTTTTAATTGACTGATAAATAAGAACTGATTCATTCTCATCATTTGTGAGTTTATCACACAGTTATATTCAGAGTTGATAAAATCATAAAGATGAGATGTGTTTAATATTGTTAGAGAGATCTCAGTTTGTAGAACAAGATGATTTGTTTCAGAGTTTTATTGTGTGAAATTCCCACAAACACATGAATATAATAAACAGGAGTGTGTGTTTGTGGTTTTTCATTATTACTTCCTGAAACATATTGACCAAATGTCCCCACGAGGATGGTAAAATCCAAAAAACCTGCGTTGTGGGGTCCAGCCAGCGGCCCTCATGAGGGATCGGCTTATTAAACATCCCAAACCTTGTTTTTAATTTTACATGTAAAAATGTAAAAGGTTTGTGAGGATTATGGGATAGAAATGATCATTAGATCTGATAGATTAGATAGAGTGTGTGTGTGTGTGTGTGTGTGTGTGTGTGTGTGTGTGTGTGTGTGAGTGTATGTGTATGTGTGTGTGTGTGAGTGTGAGTGTGTGTGTATGTGTGTGTGTGTATATGTGTGTGTGTGTGTCTGTATGTGTTGTTTGTGTGTGTGTGTGTGTGTGTGTATGTGTGTGTGTGTGTATATGTGTGTGTGTGTGTCTGTATGTGTTGTTTGTGTGTGTGTATGTGAGTGTGAGTGTGTGTTTGTGTGTATGTATGTGAGTGTGTGTGTGTGAGTGTGTGAGTGTTTTTGTGTTTTGTTTGAGTGTGTGTGTGTGTGTATGGGTGTGTAAGTGTTAGTGTGTGTGTGTGTGTGTGTGTGTGAGTGTGTGAGTGTGTGTAAGGCACTAAATAAATTGAACTATTATTATTATTATTTAACTTAATAGTTCCTATTTTAAAAATTCCTGATAGACTTTTGGGACTTTCTCCTGTTTGTTGGCTATATTGCTTTGTTATATTTATTTTAATGTTTAAATTTGTTTTCACTGTTCACTGCAAATTTGTGCTTAACGTTCGGGCATGCTCAGTGTCCAGCTGTATCTGGGTGAGCTGATGTTGGAGGACTTTATCATTTATATTTATGCTAAAGACAGAATAGCAGCATCTTCTCCAGACAATGGGCCCTTTGCAGCAGGTAGACGAGCGATAGCTACAATAAGGTATATTATTATAGGTACTCCTCCAGTTGCACCTTGTTCCCCCTCTTGCCAGTCGCCCTCTTCAGACGGACTACTCAGCTTTGGCGGCATCTTTCCGGCAACATTATCCAACACGTCACTGACCGTGGCAATCCCACTTCTGACACCACCTGTTAAGTGTCCTAATGGTCAGAGTAGAAATTATGTGCTGGTGGATCCAAAGAAGTGTTTATTATGGTGCAAAAGTATTTACATAATAATTACAATAAAAGAAAATTGCAGCAATGTGCAAAAATGGCTAAACCAACAAATGGCCCACGTCCACAACACTGTTCCATTCACCTCTTCTAAAAATGGTAAAAGAGGCCTGAGCTCTATCTGAACCCTTTTTATAAGGTCTAGCTCCTCCCTTAGAATGAACCAATGTGGGGGCGGGGGGTTAATAATAATTACATGTTCAAACATAAAAAAATGTGGCGTAGAATATCCGACCACATATGCACCTAGTCCACACAACCACGCAAAACAAAGACGAAACCTGCGGTTATTAAAGTTCCCCCTCTGACAATAATATTAATGGTATAGCCCAATTGGATGGGCGTGGCCAATGCTTTAAAACTGGATCAAACCAGGAGAACTGTTTACCTATGCAGCATGTGAACCAGAAAATGAGCAGCAGGCGTTTAAAAATGGGTGTTACATTTAGTTTTAACGCACTTCCGGTTTAAGCCCCGCCCACATCCAGTTATATCCGAATACAGATCATTCTGTCATATGAACAGATACAGATACAGATAACAGCTTCACTGCACACCCCTCATGCAAAGGATCACTCCGATATTTCCTTTCTTGATTATTAGTCATTAATGCACAGTTAAAAAATCTCGGCATCCTCTTCCATTGTATTTATAATGAGCAACAATGTAACTCAATTATATTTCAGCTGCACTGTGTTTTTGTTTTCTCTCCAGTTGAGTGTTAAGACACGGTCAGTTGGAACAAACACACAAGAAACAGAGAAAACCATCGAGTCCAGCGACATGGAGCCATGTCAACCAGGAACGAGCGTCAATCTGGAGGGTATTGTGTGGCATGAAACGGAAGAAGGTGAACGCACTGTGCAGTTTTCCCATGAAACAGAAACATGTAAAGACTGTTGCACTTAAAGTCCTCCACAGACACCATTCAGAAATGGTTTCTCAGTGTTTTATCAATTTGTATGTAGCATCTTGTCATCATTATACACAACATTATAAATGAACATTTTTTGTTGGACAGGTGCTGAGTAAAGGGCGAGATTTGTAGTTCGCTAGACAGGAATGCATTTTTAAAGCAGCTGTGAGACTGAATCATTGGAAGGAAGAGCAGACACTGGCAGCATATTGATTAAGCACATTAAAATTGCAGACCACCATCTGAATCACTCTGATCAAGCACAGAATGAGTCTATTTGAAAATACATTCAAATGTAGCCATATGGCTGGGGCTGCATGTTAACCGTAATCATGGTTATTCATTTCGTACATTAAAATACTTATTTTATGCCATATTCTTTATGTAGGCTACACTTTCCCAAACAAGCGGAGAACTTTTACGCTTGGTTCTATTATAATGGGAGGGTTCTAGATTTGTCGCATTCCAAAATGTGTCAGACCGCAATTCATAACACAACACAAGTACTTGTTGCAATCTCAACATTGCCACAAGGGGCGCTGTAACAATGTTAGCATAACGAGTCCGCATCTATGGTGAGCTTTTAGTGTGAAGACAGCAACTGTCTTGGCGGAGCAACAGTTTGACGGGAATATTGCTGAGCATGTAAGGTAAAGTCATTATATTTATAGCAATTTACCAAAATAATAACACATCACATTTAACGGCACATATGTTTGAAGGAAACTCTATCACGCCCTTGACTCAAGGGCCTTGAGTACTGAGGTTTGTTCCCAACACGATAACGCAGAAACCACAAATATCAGACCACAAATATCCGAATATACTTTACACAAATATCTGAATTCGTATAAAGTATATTTCTGGCTTGTTGATAGGCTCATGCAAGGGCGGATTATGACTTGCAAAGGCCCTGAGGCCAAAAATCTCCAAGGGCCTCCCTCCATCCAAAAGTTGTAGGGGGGTTTCGGTGTTCATGGTAAAAATTTGTTGAGGGTGGGGGGGTTTGGGTGGGATCGTTTTTCATGCCCAAAAGTTATTGAGTGAAGGGGAGGTGTTAGTTGTTCATGTCTAAAAGTTGTGGGGGGGGGGTTTGGGTTGGTTGTTCATGTCCAAAAGTTGTGGGGGGGGGGGGGGGGTAGTTGTTCATGCCCAAAAGGGTTTTCATCCGGGGGGGGGGGGGGTACAAACTACATCGTGCTGCCTTAAAATCACAGGGCATCCTCGGGCTGTCAAGGGCAAGTCAGTGCTGTAATTTACACATTTTTCGATTGTTAATGGCACCAGTCATAACTGTAATCTCAATTATTTATTTTTGAGATTATAAATAGCACAGCCCTACATATGGCTAAATGTAAATGCTTTGTTGATTGCATAACATGTCTTAATTTTGTACACCCATTACCATGAATTAATTTTTTATAGTGTTACTCCAAATTGGTGTGTGCAAGTGTTAATTAATTCTGTTTTCCTTGTGTAGAATAATATCAATATTACAGAATGTTCTGCTCAAACACACTGAGCTTTTAACTCCTACAAAATATTTGAGAGTGACTCATTTCAAGTGACTGTTTGTGTTTGTCTCCAGGGGTTCTAGTTGTGAATGTCACATGGAGGAAAAGGACCTATGTGGGAACACTCTTGGACTGTACCAAGCATAACTGGGCCCCACCACGGTAACACCTTATAAAGAATGGCTGACTTGTAGTGTCTAAACATTTCCTTAAGGTTGAAGCAGAATACGTCTTTAAAAAATTTGACTTACAGACACTCATATCTTCATGTTGTTTTTAACTAGGTTTTGTGAGTCACCGATGAGTGACTCGGACATGCCCTGTGCGCGTGGACGTGGTAAACGAATGCGGTTGGCTATACCCGATCAACCAGCTGTTGAGCCGAGTCTTTCCAAAATAAGAGGGACTAACTCACAAGAGACGTGGCGTGGGAATCGGCAACAAAGGAAGGCGAGGGAGTCTGAACCTCACCGGCTGTAGAACACCTGGGTACTATGGCGTCGAGGACAGTCTACTTACATGTGGAAAAAGAAAAGGCAAAGCTCTAGCCGATCTAGATTTAAGCTTGGTCTCGGAGGACATTAGGAATGGAAATGGAAAAAGGATGCGAGCTAAATCCAGGAGCGCTCCATCCACCCCACAGGGTAAATCCGACCCAGTGTTTCTTGATCAAGTTTTGCGGATCCCCGATGCTAATAGACTGTCCGCATCCAAACTGTAACAAGAAGTACAAACACATCAATGGGCTCCGATACCACCAGTCTCATGCTCACTTGAAACAGCGAAAGCAAGCAAGAGTTTGAGGTGGAGAGCGAGGACAGACTCTCTGATTTTGATGATCCGCTCAGCTCTGTACCTTTTGATTCTTCCATGAATATTCTCTCCAAGAAGCCCAGAACCATGTTTAAACTCAATTCAATTGGTTCCCCAAAGAGCAGGAAAGCATTGCTCAACAACATTAACAGTCCCATAGCCAATGCTAAATTACGCAGGAACGTGGGGAGTAAGGACGGCTCTATAGATGACCTGAGCAACTTACCGCTTATTTCAAACATGTCGGTTGTCCTTGAGAACTGCCTCATTACGGATCGTAACACATCTGTGGAGATGCCCAAGCTCGAAGCAGAGGGTGCAATTGATAAGAGGGACATCTGTAGCAAAGTTAAAAAGGATAGTGGTTTCACTGAAAGATGCTCAGCTAAGACCCGGACCAACAGACTCATTACTGGCGCTCCTGCTCCCCCAAAACTGACTGCGATTTCACCCGCTGCGTTCTCTGCTAAAGAGGATTCTTCCCATCAGAACTCTACAACTGTTGCTCTCTCTAAGGCCAAGAATCTCTCCCTGAAACCCATCAAGCCAAAGCTGGACATTATTGCACAAGTTAACATGGCCAATACTCCCACCACCCTGAGTAAAGAGAGTAAGAAGAAGGACAAGAATCGATCGAAGGACAGAAATTGCAAAGATCCACAGAGTCCTAAAAGCGACCCAATGTTCACAAAAATGGACGATGCCAAGAGTATCGGGAAAGACTTCCCTGTAAGCCTCTTGAAAGAGCATTTGAGCAAACAGGACGTTGTAAATTGGCCAGGTGAAACGCAAGAAAGCCGCATGGCAAGTATTAGAGCGGAAGCGGACAAGGTGTACACTTTTTCCGACAACGCACCAAGTCCCTCCATCGGTAGCTCTGCGAGAATGGACTGTGGCCCCCTTACAAACGGAGATGGAGCCACTGTGAAAACAAACAGCCCGGCATACTCCGACATATCAGATGCCACCGAGGATGGAGGATCAAACTCAAGATCTAGAAGAAACTCGATGCATGACTCGAACTCAAACAGCAACATCAATCTTAAAATTCCCTCATTGAATACTGCAGTCATGGTAACCCCAGGTAAAGAGGTCCAGTCAACGTCTCACGGCCATGGATATGAATCTCATTGTATGCCCGGGTACATGCACTCGGGACAAGCAAACTCCTCTTCGTTCCTGAAGGTGGCCTCACATTATGGTCGGATGAAAGATGAAATGAGAGACTTAAATGAGGATTTAAAAAGCTCAGATTCCTCTACTCAATCACAGCTTCAGTATCCTGTGACTGAAACGCACACAGCACTTGCTCAGTCCTTGTACTATGGGCAGTACAGTCGTGGTGTTTCCATGGACCAGAAGGTTCTGATGATGCCCAGCACCAACAGACAACTCCCTGAAACGTGCTGTGAGGAAATCCAGTACAGCAAGCAGAGTAGAGGTCAAGTTAGACGTGGATCTGAGCAGAAAGAGCGAACAAAGGAAGACTCAAAGCAGTTTATAAACTCTCCTCAGTCTATTCATAAGGGGGGGAACTCGGCCAAAATGAACTGTGCAAAACCCGGGTTTATCTATGTGGAATTGGACAAGCATCTGTCGTTTCAGCAGCAGCAACAGGGGAAGTCGTCCCATATCTCCATGACAAAAGATCAAGGGGTTAACAAGGAATCTGAAGACCTCAGTTTGGAGAGTTCAAACTCCAAATCAAATGTGGACACAAATTTAACATTTTTAAATGTAAGTTACTGATGTTACTTATCATTTTCTGAGGAAAATGTTCTTTTAAAGACAATTAACAGACTTCTAGAAAGGTTGTGTGGGTGATGTTTTCATACAGTTTTGGGAGGTATGAACCTTAATCATCAAATTATTGAAATGCCACGATTGTTTGACGATTGAGATTGATTTATTTTGAAGCTGTCCGTGACAAAGAACACATTAAACTCTAATCTCACAGGGCTACTGTTGCATAACGAAGGGCTTCCATGTAGGGTGTGTAATTTCATTGGTTGTCAGACCAGAAACTGTTTGACAGTAGATGTTCCTCTGGGTTTAGGCTTCAGAATCTCAGTCCTGGAGCCACTTTTATCAGTCCAAATATGTGAAGCTGCAAAATCAAGAGGTTAACAAGATGTCTGAGGAACTGAGTCTCAGTCCAGACAAGGGGAAAGATTGGCACGTTCCACTGGAGCAAGAGTCCAGACTGGAGACCGAACTCCAGAGCGTCAAGTGTGAGACCGTTGCTGATGTCACGGAGGACAGTACCAGACCAGACGGGGACGAGATGGTGGGAGAATTATCTGAAGACTCACAAACCGCAAGAGGGGCTGCGTCATCACCTCAGCAGTCCTTTATCCAGTTTCAGCACTCCTACCCGTATTTACACCTGTGCGACACCAGCAACAGCGCTTACAGAGTGATGTCTCCTGCTTTAGTGCACAATTACCCAGGTAATCTTCCAGCGTTCACACAAAATATCCCTGAAGTGGAGCCTATTTTGTTCTGTTTATAAAGTGTCAGTTGTGTCATTTCCATTCCAGGTTTCCATTACCCTCTATATGGAAAAACAGCTGGGAGAGAGGACTCAGATGGGGCTCAAAGCAGCAAACCAGTGACAGATTCGACTGCGTTAGAGCTTCTGTCACATCCTCTCTTGCCTTATCATGGCACATCTCCTGTGGTACGTATGTAATTACAAGTACAACACATTGGTGAACAATCTATTATCAAGACAAGACAATGCAGTTTTATAATTCTCCTTCAAACCTACGCCATACACTTTATGCACTGGCCTACGTGGTGGTTTGAATTTATAATTCTGGTGTGTCTGTGTCATTCTGCATGTACACAGTCAAAGCACTAATGTATTGAGAGAAAGTGCCTTCAGTTCTGAGAGGTAACCCCCCAATAATCAAAACAATCAAGTACAACCCCCAATATTTATACCATGATCAATGGAAACATGTAAATGCTTCACGTCGCAACCCCACCCCCCCCCCCACCCCCCCCCCCCCAATGTTCAAGCCAAATCTACCCCCTTACATATGGTCAATGCTAATGCTGTTAAACCTATAAATAAACACTCTGAAGATGCTTCCAGTTTCAAGTATATCACTGTTACCGTCATGATTTCCCCGAGAAGTTTCTCAAATGATGCTGGTGATGCGCTGAACTGAACCAGAGAAGATTAATGATGATGATGGACATCCTCCTCCCATTATTTACTCTCCCGTCAAACCATTTTTATTGAACTGTTTGATTCAAAAGAGCATCACATGACAGAAACAACATGCGCTGACAGTAAGTTCCTCAGTCCACTATTGTGTTTGCTGTAGAGTTGATGATGTGAACGCAATAACGATTTCATTACTGTCCCGTATAAATGTTAGCAGCATTTACTAGCGAGTCTGGCGCTTTCCTTATATGGTGTTTCCATGGGCGTGGATTATGATAATCGTGAATGAGCGTGAACACGCCCCCTATTTATGAATGTTTGGAAGTCACGAACATTCACACGTTTACTAACAAATCTGGCGAGTATGAAGCGTTTGTGAATCCGGCGGAAAGTTTTCAGGAAGGTCCATTTTACACGCAAATTACTCCGAATTTACCCAAAGTTTCACGAATGAGGTTCAATGTAATTTGTGTATTCAAAGGCATTTATGCGACCATGTTAAGAATGAGGTCCATATTATTTATTAATCATGATGTCTGCCATGCAGAGAGAAAATAAATAAGGCATTTTAAATTAATATTTAAGCTGGCATACTTTGACGCTCTGCGCTGAGGAAAAAAAAAACATTACGTTAAATGTACTATGTACTATTTTTGGTACATTGTCAAAAATAGGTCTCCAGTAGAATAAAACAAACATATTGTTTCACTCACAGACCAAATATATATTGAGTAAAAGCAATGAAAGCACAGAGTTTATGTGGCTTTCGGTCTCATTTTTGCTTGTAACTTCATGAAAGATGCAGAATATAAAAACATCAGATGCTCCAGATTCAAACGAGCCCAAATACAATGTGACATGATGCAACACTACCTCAGATATCATTCTGGTGGAGGGTCTCTGGTAACAATGTGGACCAATCACAGCCGTTGTGGTCTGTTTATATTTGACATGTAGTTACATTACAGAGGTTCTCAACACAGAAGGATAAATTGCCATTTACTGCCTCTTACAAAGGGCAAAATGAACTAAATATGATGAGAACAAAATAAGTGGCCAAACAGTTTTGTGAAGTCACCCCTTTATGTTTTGCTTCATCAGCCTGGAGAAAGAGGATCTCCGAAGCAGGACAGAGAAACTGAAAGGGAGAGAAAAGCGGTACCATTCGGCCGTCACCTTCAAACGCATCACCTGACTCAACTGGGCATGAGCTACACGCTGGTGTCGGGCCAGTATGACCCATTTCAAGGTGAAAAGGTCAAAAACAGAACTGCAGTCTATATCTAAGTGTCGCTCACAGTTTAGAGGAAAGAACTGTAATTGTACGAGTTGTTTGTGAAGTTCTGTGATCTTCTTCTTCAAGGTTTGAACTCTGCGGCGCTGGTTGCTAACCAGCAAGTGACGACAACACAGACCTGCTCCAGTGGTGAGAAAACTAGGGAACAGTTCGCCCAAAATATTACATTTTGTCATCATTTACTCACCCTCGTGTCACTCGCTGAGGCTAACATTCTGTCTAACATCTCCTTTTGAGTTTCACAGAAGAAAGAAAGATAAATGATGGTGTGTAGTTCGTATTTACTACTTGAGAGCTCATAAACGCCACCACAAAGTTGGAATTATAAATAACTTTCCGAGTTGTGGGCGGGTCGATTAAAGAACTACTTTATCTGGTTAATGAGGCAACAGGCATGTGCAAACAAAAACTACATTTCCCATCGTGTGGCGTCATTAGAATGATTAAATATACAGATAACGCACCGCTTACACACCTAATGCGCAGCTTTGCTCTTCATTTTGTTGCATTGATGCTAAAAAAGCTTCCTGTCTTTGTCTGTAAGTGAAAATTAAATTGCAAAACGAATCTCAGTTGCCTCCGCGTCTGAGACCGTCAATCCGCGCATCTTATCACGTGACTTATTGAGCGTGTTACCGTGGAGACGTAGCACGTGTGGAGGCTTCACGCTATTCTCCGCGTCATCCACGCACAACTCACCACACGCCCCACCGAGAGCGAGAACCACATTATAGTGACCACGAGGAGGTTACCCCATGTGACTCTACCCTCCCTAGCAACCGGCCCAATTTGGTTACCCCATGTGACTCTACCCTCCCTAGCAACCAGCCCAATTTGGTTACCCCATGTGACTCTACCCTACCTAGCAACCGGCCCAATTTGGTTACCCCATGTGACTCTACCCTACCTAGCAACCGGGCCAATTTGGTTACCCCATGTGACTCTACCCTCCCTAGCAACCGGGTCAATTTGGTTACCTCATGTGACTCTGCCCTCCCTAGCAACCGGCCCAATTTGGTTGCTAAGGAGACCTGACTGGCGTCACTCAGCACGCCCTGGATTCAAACTAGTGGCTCCAGGTGTGATATTCCTCGTCTACCTGTATGAGGGAGGGGACAAGAGGAGGGAAACCAAAATAAAATGTGGCACCTACACGCCGTAAAGGTGATCGTGCCAAATTAACAAAACATTTTAAAAATAAAGGGAAAGGCCAAAATGCAGTGGGAGGGAGAGAGAGAAAAAACACTTACTCGCCGGTTCTCCGATATGCCGTAGCTTGGTCCTCGGCCACTCCTCCACCCTGTAACGGATGACAGCCGCGCCTGCCTGGACGGATCGGAGGCAGACCTCCGGCCCCTGGCAGACGGAATGTCCCGCCGTGTTTTTGGTGGATGGTAGGGGTCTCCCCCGCCACTGGTAGTGGTAACCGCTGCAGGTGGTTGGTTGGGAGCCCCTCCTCCCCTCGTGGTTGGCGGCCGTTCTTCCGCTTCCAGGCGGTCAGGCTCCTCCGTCCTCTGGCGGACGGCCGTGGCTGTTCCGTTGGGGTGGATGGAAGTGGCGAGAACTTGGCACTAGTGTAAAGGGATTAATGGAACGGAGGAGGCAAGAACCGGCGTGACAATATAAAAAATAGTTTAATATAAAACTAAAACCAAAAGACAAACACACACACACACAGGTGTCGGACAGCTGCCTATAACACTCTCTCTGTCGCACTGCCGTCGGGTCGGCCTTTATCCCTCTCTGAGGCTTGATTAGCATTATCTGAAAATCTCGCTGTCTCTTATTATTAAAAATGATTTGCATCAGTTACACATTTTGCACTATACTATTACCCCGGTATCTGCATGATATCACAATAACCCTTTTTTAAAAAAAAAATTTTTAATCAAAACAATTCTCTGTTATTACGTCTTTTCACTCAAATGATGTTGCACCATCAATATTCAATAAAACAAAATAAAGCAAATTCGATCTTGTTACATTCGTGACCAGATAAACGCAAATAATCTTTTTTTAATCTATTTACGACTTCTGACGTAGAAAGTGCAAACGTTCCCGGAGGACTTAAACAGAGCAGAAGTTTAACCCTCGTACTGCGTTACACCTTTTGCATTCGCGGGTCGGTGAAGTTTTAAGCTTATAAAACATTCATAATCCAATCATTATCATCAGAAACCATATTGTAGCTCGTTGTTAACTCCCGAGCTGTTCACTTAACTCTACCGGGTCCAAAATTACCCGAACGCAATGGGAGGTTTAAAACAACACGAGGGTGAGTTAAAATCATTTTATGGTAAACAATCCCTTGAAATGAAGTCAAAATCATTGCATATGATTTGTAGGTTGTTAGTTCAATGTTTACATTTTAGGCCACACCCACACTCATCCGTCCGCCGTAGTAAGAGCAATAACGTCATCGTTTTCCAAAGATTTAACGCGTTTTTTTTTGGTGTAAGAAAACGCGGTTCCACTGTGCACGAGAGCCGTAAATGCATTGACATGAACGCGTTTTCAAACAGAAACGTACTAGTGTGTGCCACGGCCTCAGTCGCCATCTTGAATCAGCACAACATGTTGAGAATTTTGCATCTTGTCTTTTTTAATCTTTGCAGAAAATGACGGGAAGATCTGAGATATTCCCGACCCACGCACGGAGTCACACAGACATCAATCACATGGTGTTTCTCATCGTCTCCGTTGGAGGCAGCGGCTAATCTCACGTCTAACCAATGAATGTACTAATGAAGAAAGACTGCAGTCCTGCCAGTGGAACTTTATACTGTACATATATGTATACATACACACATATACATATATATATATATATATATATCTCGGTATGTGCTGATTTATGATGACTGAGGCTTTGTAAGACAAGCCCTGTATAAACCCTCTCTGCCTGTAAATGGCTTCATCTAGCTGTTTGTATGCACTTATATTGTTGTGTAATCATACTATTGAATGTATTTGCTATTTCCTCACCTCTCTGTGGTAAAGGACGGCGCAATAGATTACAAGTGATGTACGGTGGCTCGCTCTGCATTACCTTATTATCATGAATATACTGTTATTAACAGCCATCTATTGTATTGGATAAAGTGGACATTAATCGACAGATCATTTCATTGCCGTACAGTATTATTGTGATGTATATACATGTACATAGTTTAACAAAGCTCAGCAGCGACTATAACTAGCTTATGTACCTTTGTATTGATTCAGTGCAATGTATACGGTTGTCTACCCACCTCACTTACACGGCAGACATGTTGCTTTGTAACTTCAATAGTGATCCAGAACTGAATCTGTCTTCTGGAGACAGGTTGCTCGAGTCCCGTCGTTAGGTTACACCATCAAACTGCTGTTGCTTTTTATACTGTCTCTGCCTTAATATGTTTGGCAATCCAAATAAACAGTGAAGGTTGTTTTTACACGGTCGTTGTATTCTTGTGGAAAATCTAAAGCTTTAATGTGCCAGTATGGTGCACATGGTGATGCTATTTGAGCATCATGTGTCATCGTTTTTAGATTGTACTATTGGGGTTCCTCAAGGGTCCATTTTAGGGCCCTTACTTTTTTGTTTACATATTAATGACTTACCGCCAGTTGCTCCAGGGGTTAAAATGCAGCTGCGTGCAGATGATACGGTCATCTACATATATGCAATGTCAAAACATTATGCTGCATCTTTGCTTCAGTGGGGTTCTGGGTCTCTCGGCAAGTACTGACGCTGACTATCACACCTGGAGTCGTGAGTTTGAATCCAGGGCGTGCTGAGTGACAACAGTCAGGTCTCCTTAGCAACCAAATTGGGCCGGTTGCTAGGGAGGGTAGAGTCACATGGGGTAACCAAATTGGCCCGGTTGCTAGGGAGGGTAGATTCACATGGGGTAACCAAATTGGCCCGGTTGCTAGGGAGGGTAGAGTCACATGGGGTAACCAAATTGGCCCGGTTGCTAGGGAGGGTAGAGTCACATGGGGTAACCAAATTGGCCCGGTTGCTAGGGAGGGTAGAGTCACATGGGGTAACCAAATTGGCCCGGTTGCTAGGGAGAGTAGAGTCATATGGGGTAAACAAATTGTCCCGGTTGCTAGGGAGGATAGAGTCACATGGGGTAACCAAATTGGGCTGGTTGCTAGGGAGGGTAGAGTCACATGGGGTAACCAAATTGGCCCGGTTGCTAGGGAGGGTAGAGTCACATGGGGTAACCAAATTGGCCCGGTTGCTAGGGAGGGTAGAGTCACATGGGGTAACCAAATTGGCCCAGTTGCTAGGGAGAGTAGACTCATATGGGGTAAACAAATTGTCCCGGTTGCTAGGGAGGATAGAGTCACATGGGGTAACCAAATTGGCCCGGTTGCTAGGGAGGGTAGAGTCACATGGGGTAACCAAATTGGGCTGGTTGCTAGGGAGGGTAGAGTCACATGGGGTAACCAAATTGGCCCGGTTGCTAGGGAGGGTAGAGTCACATGGGGTAACCAAATTGGGCTGGTTGCTAGGGAGGGTAGAGTCACATGGGGTAACCAAATTGGCCCGGTTGCTAGGGAGGGTAGAGTCACATGGGGTAACCAAATTGGCCCGGTTGCTAGGGAGGGTAGAGTCACATGGGGTAACCTCCTCGTGGTCACTATAATGTGGTTCTCGCTCTCGGTGGGGCGTGTGGTGAGTTGTGCGTGGATGCCGCGAAGAATAGCGTGAAGCCTCCACACGCGCTACGTCACCACGGTAACGCACTCAACAAGTCACATGATAAGATGCGCGGATTGACGGTATCAGACACAACTGAGATTCGTCCTCCACCACCCGGATTGAGGCGAGTCACTACGACACCACGAGGACTTACAGCGCATTGGGAATTGGGCGTTCCAGATTGGGGAGAAAAATCCCCAAATAAATAAATAACATGGTACTTTGATATAAACGACCCTTCAAAAGTTTAAAAACAATGAGACATTTTTGTTCATGAATGAAATTTACATTTCTCTTCACTTGGAAGCATTAATTTGATCAAAAACAAATACCTTTAATTTTTCAATTAGCTGTTTAATATTTTTATTTATTTTTAAATTCAATTTGATCTCTGGGACCCTGTTTTAAGGGCACTACCATGAAGTGCAGGGCAACGCCTAAAGTCATAACCGCAGTCAATGGGCATGAAGGTTTGGTATTTTCGTGCAAGCATGCATAAGTCTAGGTGCAAGTGGGGTTGGTGAAATCGCCCGTGCAATGCGCAAAAAGGCGTAAACCAAGTACCATTTAATTCGGAGGTTCTTCTCCGGTTATTGCAGCGTGTGCGTCCTATTATATACTCCATCCCATCAAGCACCAGCGATATAAACAAAGACAACATGCATCAGAAGTTGCTAATGTAAATGAACTGTATGAAAAATATAAAAACCTTAAAACTCACTCTATGACAACAGGTGGAAAATTACTAGTCAAAATTAAATCATAAATACAATTGTGAATATACAAGAATAATAATACATGAACTTTATCACCACCTGCTGGTGAAATCTCCAAACTGCAACTGCAGGAAGTGAGTTTAGACTTTGCACTGAGTTAAGAGCTGGTGTTGAAACATCTTGTACAGCGCAACAATCTATTACTTATGAAAATAGCAAATTGTGCTTTGCTCCACTTTATTAACATACAAAACACCCACAGTAGCGCAAACACTCCCACCCATGCCCACTTGTGCTTCGTGCTGGCATAAAAATTGCACTTAGAATTAGCTTTCACGAAAATGGTTCAAAACGTTGCGCACGGTCGAAATGCTGTACTTTACGCACTCTTGAAAATAGAGCCTGTGAGGCCCATGTTCTGCACAAAGTTAAACAATTTGTTTTAATTAAAACTGTAAATCTTGACATCTGCATCTCCTTGGCGATCATGATTTCAAGCTTGATTACACGTACTAGTAATTTGCACATGCATCAATAAAGTACCTCTGATCGTGATAAAAAATGCATTTTATGTGCATAGCTAATGCACATGCACATGTCATCGAGTTGATTGACAGGTGATGTCTGTATATAAAAGGTGATTTGCTCTTTTACCAGTAAGGAACTTCCTTTCTACATCCATTAACCGTTAGGCATATCAATTTCTCCCATTCATTTTAATATAATAGTTCATAGTTAAATAGTCTCTGGCGTCAAGCACTAGCAAGTGTATTCGAGCTTGAAATCATGATGGTGGCTAGAAACTGCTGATGTCAAGATTTATGGTAAAAAAAGATTGAAGTCTCATGAGGTACTTTTATGCTGCCTTTATGTGCTTTTTGGAGCTTCAAAGTTCTGGTCACCATTCACTTGCATAATATGTACCTACAGAGCTGAGATATTCTTCTATAAGAAGAAAGAAAGTCATACACATCTGGGATGGCATGAGGGTGAGTAAATGATGAGAGAAATTGTATTTTTGGGTGTACCGTTTCTTAGAAATTGTTCTAATTTGCTTATTTAATTCTCAAGAAACAGCTCTTATTATTAGAACGGTTAAAAAAAAGATTGTGCTGTGTATTGCTGACGTGTGTATCTTTTTCAGAAATAAAATACTTTCTCTTATCTCAGGTTAATATGCAGCTATTAGTAAGCCATTCATAAATAAATTTTCTCAAAAACTGTAAACAATGTATTTCTGTGGTGCTATACAAATCCTGTTTATTTTGAGCGACCGCTTTAGACCCGCCCCCCACTCACGCCATTGGTTGAGTAATGGACTATTTGACCGTTTTAACCATGGAGCTCTAAAATGCCATAGATATCTATATGTATATGTATATGTATAGCTATCGCTTGAAACAACAAGGGGCGTATTCGGAAAGCTGTTTTGAAAACATTTTTTACTTTGGCAATTCCATTCGGTGGCGCTAGCGTTGCAGAAAGTACATACTTCAGTTTTCTCAGTTGCTGAAGTATTGAGTATCCTCAAGATTATTTAGCAGAGACGGGCCACTTCTATTAAAACCAACGGGACAAATTGTAACGCTCAACGGATGTAGAAAAGAAGTCCCGCCTTACAGTAAAAAGAGCCAATCGCCTTTTAGATACAGACGTAACCTGTCAATCAACTCTAGAACGCGCATGCGCATTAGCTATAAAAGGCAGGAAAGTTGCGTTAATTTGTCTAAACTGAGGTAAACCGGCACAATTACTGATTCCAGTGTTGTCAAATTTTACTGCTGATCTTAATTATGTTCTTTGGTCGTAATCTTGACCAACCGTTTCAGAGATTTCTGTCTTTCTCCATTCAAGTAGATTGGAGCTGAACTTTCATGACTGGAAATAAAGATGACCGACAGTGGACTGACTTGCTAGAGAACCTTGGTGTTCCGTTTTGAACATGGCAAAACTGACTGAATAATATTAATAAACTGACTGACTGACTGTCTGACTGAAAAAAATAAATAAAATAAAATTAATTAATAACAGAAATATACGCACTTAAATCAAAATATTTCATCAAAAAGAGATTTATTTTATTTTTTTTTTTATTTTTTTTAAGGACTCATCTTTTTCTGGCTACATAAAATACTTATTATCTTGTTTTTTTTATTATTATTATTCGTTCCGGTAAACAATGTACGAAACCACTCCTAATTCCCTATATAGTGCACTAAGTGCCGCTTAATATATAGTGAACAGCGAGTGATGTGTCCCGAGCGCTTCCGTCCTGCTGTTTCCGGCGGAAGTGCCGCAGAGAGTCAGTTACTGTCGTTACTTGAACAAGAGACGCGCTGAAAACAAACAAACACAGGCTTAAAATGCCATTAAAACCACCATGAGTTAAATTCATTAACACAGAGATGACATGGCTTCAAAATCAGACCAGCTGCTCATTGTTGTCTCTATACTGGAAGGTAACAGCGAGAATTTTCCCATGAAAACGCATTTAAGAAAATCAACCGTTAGATCGTATTGATCAGCCGTGTGTTTATGTTATAAATATGTTAATCATGATACGTTAATTATGTAAACTTTCATTTAAACAGGTTTTTCGCAGTGTAACAGAACCACAATGATTCTGTACCGCGGTATGTGAATATGGTGATACCACAGTAATTATTGAAGGGGTGCATACATCAATGACACATTTTGGGTTCAAAACAAGTTAAGCTCAATCTCAAAATAATGATGATTACCACAAAAATTAATTTAGACTCATTCACCTAATTTTCTTTATAAAAAAAAAAGCACAAACGTGTGACACTTCCAATGCAAATCAATGGTGTTTAATCTGTACACATTAAAATACTGTTTCAACAGTATAGACACACAAACAATATGTGTGTTAACATGATTATACTGTCATTAAATCACTTAATAACCACATCTGTGTGAAGTTATAGCCAATTTTATAACTGTTGCCATGACGATGTAACGCTGTAACTGTTAAATACTAAAATGACTGTAAAAACAACAATTTACAGCATAATAATTAATGTAAGTGCTTTTATAAAATTATAAGTGTCACATTTCTGTCTTTAAACCCTCTAAAAATTGCCCCCATTGACTTGCATTGGAAGTGTCTCACTGGAACACACATTTGTGCTTTATTAAAGAAAAGGAGGAACATTTTTGTGGTAATCAACATTATGACACAAATGCTGTCGATTGAGCTCAACTATATTAATATTCCTTTAACATTTTATGACTATTATTACTGACATATAAATACAAAAGTACATGGATAAAAATTTAATTAGGGCTGTTAATCTTTGAAATATTTTAATTGCATTTATGACATGGTATGCTGAATAATTAATCGCATATGTAAATATTTGCTCAGAAAACCCACGAAATAACAATAATTCAATATATAGTGGATTCAGAATGTTTTCAGACCCCTTCATTTTTTCACATTTAGTTATGTTGCAGCCTTATGCTAAAATGCTTTAAATTATTATTTTTTCACATAAGTCTACACCCCATAATGACAAAGCAAAAACCAGATTTGTGATAACTTTTAAAATGTATTAAAAAGAGAAGACTGAAATATCACATTGACATAAGTATTCAGACCCTCACTGCCAAAGGTGCATCAAGTCTCTTTGGGTGTGATGTGACAAGCTTTCCACACCTGGATTTGGGGATTTTCTGCTTTTCTTGACATTCACAGAGTTGTCCCGAAGCCACTCTTGTGTGTTTAGGGTCATTGTCCTGTTGGAAGGTGAATGTTCAGGTCCAGTCTGAGGTCCTGAGTGCTCAGGACCAGAATTTCATTAAGGATATCTCAGTATTTTGGTACATTCAGCTTTCCTTCAACCCTGACCAGCCCCCAATCCCCACTGCTGAAAAACACCCCCACCACCATGCTTCACCGTTGGGATGGTACTGAGCAGGTGATGAGGGGGTGCCTGGTTTCCTCCAGACATGACGCTTGGAATTGAGGCCAAACAGTTCAATCTTAATTTCATCAGACCAGACCATCTTGTTTCTCACCGTCTGAGAGTCCTTTAGGTGCTTTATTATGTGTCTTGCCCTGAGGAGAGGCGTCCGTCGGGCCACTCTGCCATAAAGCCCAGATCGGTGGAGTGTTGCAGTGATGGTCGTCCTTCTGCTCGTGTCTCCCGTCTCCACACATGATCTCTGGAGCTCAACCAGAGTGACCATCGGGTTCTTGGTCACCTCTCTTACCAAGGCCCTTCTCCCCCAATTGCTCAGTGTGGCCGGGCGGCCCGCTCTAGGAAGAGTCCTGCTTGTTCCAAACTTCTTCATTTAAGAATTATGGAGGCCGCTGTGCTCTTGGGATCCTTCAATGCAGCCGAAATGTTTCTGTAGTCTTCCCCAGATCCTCGACACAATCCTGTCTCTGATCTCTGCGGGCGTTTGACCTCATGGTTTGGTTTTTGCTCTGATATGATTCACAGCTATAACACCTTTTATAAACAGGTGTGTGCCTTTCCAAATCATGTCCAATCAGTTGCATTTGCCACAGGTGAACTCCAGTCAAAGTGTTTGGATCATCTCGCTTTGGTTGCGTCACGTCATAAACGTACCGTTTTTAGGTCGCCATGTCAATTTAAACTTAGTTTAAAACACGTCTTAAGATCCCTGCATTCAGGTTTCGCTCTATCAAGCTGTGTTTGAACACAAGAACGTGTCCTTGTGTTGTGCTGTCTGCTGAAGGGTTGGCAAAGCTTTGCGTTGTCTATACAGCTGGAGTTTCGCTTACTGCCCCCTGGAGAAAACAGGTGGAACTTCAAGCTTCATTTTTTTAACCCATTATTTTCTAATTAATCGCACTGAATTAAATAAAATGAATCATTGTTTACTTGTGCGGGCCAGTGAATAGTTGACAGGGCAAGTTAAATCTGAAATCCGTCCATAGCAGCGTGACGTTTGTTCTCTCTTCAGGTCGTCAGTTTCCCAGGAGTCCACAGCACACGCTGGTTGTTGAAGCTCGCTTTGATGGCGAGACTTTGGCCACAGACCCTGTAGAACATAAAGATCAGCCGCAGTTCTGCACGGAGCTGGCATGGGAGCTCGACCGCAAGACCCTTCACCAGCACAGGTGAGTTCTGTTCCTCCGACTCACCTGTGACCCATCAGCACACTCACAGACACTTACAGCGTTACACACTCTTCCTTCAGACTGCAGAGAACACCAATCAAGTTACAGTGTTTCACCGTGGACTCGAGCACGTCGGCGAGAAAGTGTGTGGGATACATCATCCTCGATCTGAGATCAGCCCAAGAGATCAAACAGGTGACGCTCGGAAGGTGTTTGTTGTTAAATGCTCTGTTGATCTTCTGACACTCTAGGAAAGCAGTTCCTCTTCTGATTAATGTGTATTTCTTCAGGCTCCTAAATGGCATCCTTTACTCAGTAGCAAGTACACTAAACTGAAACCTTCTCTGCTGATCGGCGTGATGTTAGAAAACGACACCAAACAAACACCTGAGCAGTTCAAGGCAAAGAAAGCTCCTCCAAGAGCAGGTAAATGCATCAAATGTTTCTTGATATTTTGTCACATTAGAGGTCTATAAAAACATACTGTACATTTCAGAACTCGTTTTTTTAAAGAAAAGGAGTGAAACTACATTCCCAATGCAACAAACGCAGTTATTGAAACCAAGCTGCAAAAACGCCTCGTTCTCTACTTCCGCGACCACCCTATGTCACTAGGGGTGCATTCATTTATGACCGCCTCTACAGGCTACTTAAAATCATTGCACACTTGGCCCCGCCTACTTGATGAGAATTTGGTTACACAATATAATGCACTGGTGATTTTGTTAATTTTGGACTCTTGTATGCCTGTGAACTTAGAATGGAAAGACAAATTTTTTTTTTTTAACTTTCTAAAAACTATCGACCGATTAATCTGCTGTTGGCATTTTTTTTAATTTTTTTTTTTTAATCAAATTATGAAACATTTCTTACATATTCCTGATTATGACAGACAAAGATATTGAGGCTACAAGCATCCAAAATAAATAAAATCCCAAAAGCAGTTTAGTGTGCAATCAAATTCCCAATAATACCCAGAAAAATTCAGATCTTGTGCATAACGCTGGACAAGTGTTACAATGCTCTATATGTTAGTAATTACCAAATTAAGGTTTTTATAGCCTCTTCAAAAGATGAAGAGTTTTGTATATATAGTATAAGTATTTGTTTCACGAGATGAGGATTATTGATGATTTATCGCTTTTAACCTATTAATCGGTGCCGATAGCTGCTTTTTGGAACTATCAGTTATCGGCAAAAATTCTACCGATAGCTGCATGGAAGCAACTATCAGCACCGATTAATCAGTAAAGTATATATTGTATACCACTAATACCAGTCCTCCACAATCCACCGCAAACTGACACGCCCACTTTACATCATCCAATCAAATCCTGATTGATAATATAATGTTTTCCCTCATTGAATATTCTGCTCCAGAAAACGTCTCATTACAGAAGTCAAATATATTGTGAATGGATTTTATGTTTTTTCTGATGATGTTGTAGGTTCTCCTGTTCTGGTTCCTTTGGACTCTGGCAAACTCCGAGCGGTTCTGAACGAGGAGGAAGGTTTCCATCAGATCGGACCGGCAGATCTTTGCACAGACATGTTTGTGTTGTCAGTGACCGTCGCTTTTGCTACTAAACTGGAGCAGGTAAAAACAACCGCTTATCATGTGGTAAATCCCTAAACGTGTGACATGATTAAAACGACATTCTTCATTGTCCTGATCGTCAGTTGATCTCCAGCTCAGTGAAGCTGTCCAGTGAGGGTTCAGAGTTCTTCTTTTATTACACTCTTCTGGGGAATGATGTCACCAGTGAACCCTTCCAGAACCTCATCCGTCCCAACTTTGAGCCTGAACGGGCGTCTGTGCGCATATGCAGCAGTGACCGAGCTCTGCGGCTCTTTCTCAGTCAGCAGCCGAATCTCCAGGTAAAGCATTATGACCAAAATTGCACTGTACGTATTATTATAATCAGTAAAAACATCAAACTGATCAAATATTCATGTGTCATATGTTGTTGGAAAGCTCTTAAAGAGTAAAATACAACCAGCATATTTTACTCGCAGATGAAAATATAGTGAGTAACAGCTAAATATATGTCTTTATTTTGTGTGAAGTTATATGGCGAAAATGTGGCATGTGAGCAAAATGGTCAAACGCAACATAAAATATGACATATCATTATTTAGAGTCAGTGATTATCTTTCAAACGAGTCCACACACAAGATAATCAGATGTATAGATCATTAGATAATCCACATGAAGCACAATGTCACATATGACCACCAGGAGATGGCGCCAAATACATGACACAGACTCAATGATGACTCAAATGACACAGAATGAAACTGAATGAGGTGATTATCTTTCAAACGAGTCCACACACAAGATAATCAGATGTATAGATCATTAGATAATCCACATGAAGCACAATGTTACATATGACCACCAGGAGATGGCGCCAAATACATGACACAGACTCAATGATGACTCAAATGGCACAGAATGAAACTGAATGAGGTGATTATCTTTCAAACGAGTCCACACACAAGATAATCAGATGTATAGATCATTAGATAATCCACATGAAGCACAATGTTACATATGACCACCAGGAGATGGCGCCAAATACATGACACAGACTCAATGATGACTCAAATGACACAGAATGAAACTGAATGAGGTGATTATCGTTCAAACGAGTCCACACACAAGATAATCAGATGTATAGATCATTAGATAATCCACATGAAGCACAATGTTACATATGACCACCAGGAGATGGCGCCAAATACATGACACAGACTCAATGATGACTCAAATGACACAGAATGAAACTCATTCTGTGAAATCTCATGACTAAAATCATGTCTGCATGCTATGCAAACCTTTAGTCATTGTTGTGTTTGCATGTGTAATTAGTTCTTATGTACAATTATTATCTTTTATTTGTTTGGAGATGTTTTTGGACACTATGATACATTATATTTGTAATGTTGCAACTTTTGATTGCTTTGTCGTATCAACACAAAAATATCCTCACATACGGTTGACATAATCAGGAATGAAACAAAAGCAGTTTTTCAGAGCCACTTTATTTACACCCAGAGATATATGTCAAATCAGAAAAAAAGTACATTTTTGGCTCAATTTATTTTGTAATTTTCAGCCGTTTCTAATGCTGAGAGTCTCAGAACGAATCATAATCTATATCATCAAGTTTTCTTTACAATGAGACCAAACATTTGACACTCCTTGTTTGTTTTGTCGAGTTATACGCCTTTAATTTTGGGTGTGCCACTGAAACAGGAAGTCTTTTAAAAAACCCTTCAGAGCGTAAAGGGTTAATATTTATAGTCTGGGTCTGGAACAAGACTAAAACAGTCAAATCTATACATAAAAGGCAAAGATCAAGCCCTGAGATATGAAAGTGCCTATAGATGGCGAAACATCCGCCACCATGCTCGCTATATAAGTTGAGCACTCGTATCAATATGTAAATCAGTCTCTGTAGTATTTGTGATGTTTATGGTGTTCTCCTCACAGATTCACCTGTGCTGTGGGAATCAGTCTCTAGGCAGTACTGAGATCAGTCTCGCTGGTTTATTGAAGAACAGCGTTGATCTGTCGAAACATGCTGCCATGATAGAGGGAGCGTTCATCCTGCAACCCCCGAATCGTGCCAAAGTCAACCTGGAGTCTGTCCCAGCTGACCTGCAGCCCACAGTGGGTGTGTCCGTGACACTGAGAGGGGAGGATATCAATAATCGGGTGAGATCATGAAAATGAGACGCTAATAAGATGAGGGCATTGACTTTATCACGTATATATTACCTGTTGTGAGCTTTCAGTGTATTCTAACAGCTGGATATTTGTTACTAACAGTTAGATGTGCACGCTGAAAATGGTCCTAAAACTCCAGTGAAGAAAGTGTCTGTTCCAGCCGCCCATCTTGAACGCCCCTCAGAGGAGCAGAGGGCACATATGACCCCGTCACCCGCCCGGACATCACCCGATCACCCGCTCAGATCTCCTGAACACCAGCACTCTGAGAGTGAGGCGGAGAGTCTGTCCTGTGATGTCAGACAGGCCCCGCCCACAGCCACACCCACAGCACATGGCAAGAACCCCACAGTCGTTTATTGTTTGTTTAGGAGTGTTAAAATACAGAGCAGCTTTGTGATATTTTGTTGTTTAGGTCTCAATAACCGTGTTTTGTGGTTTCAGATGTTCCTGTCGCCCCTGATGTGCGTGTGCAGGATGATGCTCCAGACTCGTCAGTCTCGGTTTCTGCTCCAAAGATCTGCATCCCAGCGTCTGCTCATCACTACTGCTTCAGTCTGGATCTCCGCAGCGTCCGAGACCTCCGGACCAACTTCACGGTCAACTGCTTCCTGAGGTGAATCACGACACGTGACCTGAAGTCTCACAGACTCTCTTAAAGTGCCGTTGGCTCATATGTGTGTCTGGTTGTAGATATGCGTATCGGTTCTTCGGCAGTGCTGCTCCCATCATGACGAGTCCAGCGGTGGAGATACAGAAGAACACAGAGGTGTTTCTCCCACAGTCGTACTGCGCATTTGACTTTGCTGCTCTGCCCAATCAGCTTCAAGAGACCTTCCTGAGGTGAGATCAACCTACAGCCTGTCAGTGGGGATTTTGCCGATATCGATAACTCAAGTGGTGAAAAAGGCAGATAACTGATTAACAAGCCAATCATTTATAAATTTCAATTTATAGAAATAAATAATACAAAATAAAAAAAATAGCAGATGCAGCTTAAGTTCAACCCAAATTCCTGGAAAAAGCTTTTTTTAATTTTTTTTGCTGTAACGCTGTACTTTTAACCTGTTGATGTGCGCCCATTTATGAGCACAAACCATGAAAATGACACACCTGATCTTAAATGGGTGTATTTACGGGACACTTTGGAGTTTGGACACAGTTGTGGTATCTTTTGAAAGAGACACTTTGGGCTTTATTTCACAAGTTTCATTAATTATTATTTGTTGTTATTTATTAAAGTTAGAGAAGCTGAAGTTTATAGTCATGGAAATATTTTGTGCTGAACATGTTTTTATAATGTAAATAAACAATAATAAAAGTGGCAAGACACCCCAGAAATACAATGTTCCCAAAGTCACGAGTCTGAAGAAGTGACGTTTCAGATCTGAAGATGATGGAATAATAAATGAGGTTCCTGCAGCTTTAATCTCTGGAAAATCTCTGGAAGTGTTCAGAGTCAAATTAAGACTCCGCCTCTCAAGACGACACTAAATCTGACCGCACTGCTCGACTATTATGAATAAAACTACGCCACATTTTTATAAATAGACTTTGGAGACGGCTGGTTTTGTTTATGAGACTCTAATATATAAGATCATATACAGTTTTA
>JAVLUX010000018.1:697500-725000 GCA_032164185.1 Moxostoma hubbsi | reverse complement strand
TACACTGAACTCACCTCCAGATGGCAGTCCCGCTTGAGTTGCTCCTCTTGTCTCTCTGCAGGTCAGAGAAGTTGGCTGAACTCTGTTATGTGGCCGTTCTAGACGATCTGGGTTTCGTGAAAGCGCAAGACATCCTCATCTCTGACTCATCGCAGGTGACTCTTATATCTCTGATCAGATACTGTATGATGGAAATGAGTTGTGAGGATCAGTGCAGTGGGATTATGGGTAATATTTGTTCATCAGGGGCCACAGACAGCAGCAGCAGCCACTTCTCAGGGTCACGGGGTGACGGAGACTCTCACACGACCTCGAGAGACCCTGGAGTACAAGGCGGCGCTGGAGCTGGAGATGTGGAAGGAGATGCAGGAAGATCTCTTTGATAATCAGGTGACACTTCAGTTCATTTAAACGGAACGGCTCTGCAAAACTGTTTCTGAAATGCTAAAGAGTATTTCAAATGATTGTGTGTTTGTTTGGATCTCAGCTGAAGCAGAAGGAGTTGAGTCACATGCAGGCGCTGGCGGAGGAGTGGAGGAAGAGAGACCACCAGCGGGAGGCGCTCTTCAAGAAGAAGGTCCACACATCAGCACGGATAACACTGACACGGGACCAGTTCTAGATGCTTATATCAGGTGTTGTGATTGTGTTTCAGGAGATGGAGTATAATCTTCTAGAGGACCAGCTGCAGAAGACACTGTCTGATCTGGAGAAGAGAGAGAAAGCTCTCGCACACGCCGAGATGGAGGTGTGATTTAGATGTATTTAGATTTAATTGCAAATAATCCCGTACATTATTTGCTGCGAAAGACCCCCAAATAATGCATAATAAATAAATATTTATATATATAATATTTATATTATAATAAATAAATAATAGGGATAGAAGTTCAGTTTGAAATAAATTGCAGTATTGTGGCAGATGAATAAAGCATTGCTTAGAAAATGCAAAAAGTGGCTTAGCCCCTTAAACTATATGTAACCACCAGTGGGTCCAAAGGGGGGCGCTATATCGTGCTATAACACTTACGCTTAAAACGTTCAAGTTTACGTATACTTAAGTCAAGCATATGAGATTTCATTTAAAAGCTGAAAATCTGGACTTTTCAGGGATAACCACATTTTCTGCATTTTTGTTACTTAAAATAACAAACTAAGGCTTCGAAACATTTGTGTTGAATATAACGCCCCCTAGAGGTCATACAGTGGAAAGTTTATATCAAAATAAAAGTCCTTCACATAGCACATAATTGGGCAAGTCATATATCAAATGAAAGCTCTCATTCTCAGGAATGTGACTTTATAGATTATTTTGTTGCATTAATACCATCTCATCTTTCTAATGACACCTAGATTGAGCTTGTAGTCCACTCAGAGGCCGAGATATTCAATGAAACAACAAGGGTGCTGCTTGAACTGAACATTAGACTGAATGTCTATGGACGAGCACATCTGTGAGGGGTGAAATGTGTTAGAGCGCCACCTACAGTTCACATCTGTGTATTGTGATGGAATGTGTTAGAGCTCCACCTACAGTTCACATCTGTGTATTGTGATGGAATGCGTTAGAGCGCCACCTACAGTTCACATCTGTGTATTGTGATGAATGTGTTAGAGCGCCACCTACAGTTCACATCTGTGTATTGTGATGAATGTGTTAGAGCGCCACCTACAGTTCACATCTGTGTATTGTGATGGAATGTGTTAGAGCTCCACCTACAGTTCACATCTGTGTATTGTGATGGAATGTGTTAGAGCGCCACCTACAGTTCACATCTGTGTATTGTGATGGAATGTGTTAGAGCGCCACCTACAGTTCACATCTGTGTATTGTGATGGAATGCGTTAGAGCTCCACCTACAGTTCACATCTGTATAATGTGATGGAATGCGTTAGAGCGCCACCTACAGTTCACATCTGTGTATTGTGTTAGAGCGCCACCTACAGTTCACATCTGTGTATTGTGATGGAATGCGTTAGAGCTCCCCCTACAGTTCACATCTGTGTATTGTGATGGAGTGCGTTAGAGCTCCACCTACAGTTCACATCTGTGTATTGTGATGGAATGTGTTAGAGCGCCACCTACAGTTCACATCTGTGTATTGTGATGGAATGTGTTAGAGCGCCACCTACAGTTCACATCTGTGTATTGTGATGGAATGCGTTAGAGCTCCACCTACAGTTCACATCTGTATAATGTGATGGAATGCGTTAGAGCGCCACCTACAGTTCACATCTGTGTATTGTGTTAGAGCGCCACCTACAGTTCACATCTGTGTATTGTGATGGAATGCGTTAGAGCTCCCCCTACAGTTCACATCTGTGTATTGTGATGGAGTGCGTTAGAGCTCCACCTACAGTTCACATCTGTGTATTGTGATGGAATGTGTTAGAGCGCCACCTACAGTTCACATCTGTGTATTGTGATGGAATGTGTTAGAGCGCCACCTACAGTTCACATCTGTGTATTGTGATGGAATGCGTTAGAGCTCCACCTACAGTTCACATCTGTGTATTGTGATGGAATGCGTTAGAGCGCCACCTACAGTTCACATCTGTGTATTGTGATGGAATGTGTTAGAGCGCCACCTACAGTTCACATCTGTGTATTGTGATGGAATGTGTTAGAGCGCCACCTACAGTTCACATCTGTGTATTGTGATGGAATGTGTTAGAGCGCCACCTACAGTTCACATCTGTGTATTGTGATGGAACGCGTTAGAGCTCCACCTACAGTTCACATCTGTGTATTGTGATGGAACGCGTTAGAGCGCCACCTACAGTTCACATCTGTGTATTGTGATGGAATGTGTTAGAGCGCCACCTACAGTTCACATCTGTGTATTGTGATGGAACGTGTTAGAGCGCCACCTACAGTTCGCATCTGTGTATTGTGATGAATGTGTTAGAGCGCCACCTACAGTTCACATCTGTATATTGTGATGAATGTGTTAGAGCGCCACCTACAGTTCACATCTGTGTATTGTGATGGAACGTGTTAGAGCGCCACCTACAGTTCACATCTGTATATTGTGATGAATGTGTTAGAGCGCCACCTACAGTTCACATCTGTGTATTGTGATGGAACGTGTTAGAGCGCCACCTACAGTTCACATCTGTGTATTGTGATGAATGTGTTAGAGCGCCACCTACAGTTCACATCTGTGTATTGTGATGGAATGTGTTAGAGCGCCACCTACAGTTCACATCTGTGTATTGTGATGGAACGTGTTAGAGCGCCACCTACAGTTCACATCTGTGTATTGTGATGAATGTGTTAGAGCGCCACCTACAGTTCACATCTGTATATTGTGATGGAATGTGTTAGAGCGCCACCTACAGTTCACATCTGTGTATTGTGATGGAACGTGTTAGAGCGCCACCTACAGTTCACATCTGTGTATTGTGATGAATGTGTTAGAGCGCCACCTACAGTTCACATCTGTGTATTGTGATGGAATGTGTTAGAGCGCCACCTACAGTTCACATCTGTGTATTGTGATGAATGTGTTAGAGCGCCACCTACAGTTCACATCTGTGTATTGTGATGAATGTGTTAGAGCTCCACCTACAGTTCACATCTGTATATTGTGATGGAATGTGTTAGAGCGCCACCTACAGTTCACATCTGTATATTGTGATGGAGTGTGTTAGAGCGCCACCTACAGTTCACATCTGTATATTGTGATGGAATGCGTTAGAGCGCCACCTACAGTTCACATCTGTGTATTGTGATGGAATGTGTTAGAGCGCCACCTACAGTTCACATCTGTATATTGTGATGGAATGTGTTAGAGCGCCACCTACAGTTCACATCTGTATATTGTGATGGAATGTGTTAGAGCGCCACCTACAGTTCACATCTGTATATTGTGATGGAGTGTGTTAGAGCGCCACCTACAGTTCACATCTGTATATTGTGATGAATGTGTTAGAGCTCCACCTACAGTTCACATCTGTATATTGTGATGGAGTGTGTTAGAGCGCCACCTACAGTTCACATCTGTATATTGTGATGAATGTGTTAGAGCTCCACCTACAGTTCACATCTGTATATTGTGATGGAATGTGTTAGAGCGCCACCTACAGTTCACATCTGTATATTGTGATGGAGTGTGTTAGAGCGCCACCTACAGTTCACATCTGTATATTGTGATGGAATGCGTTAGAGCGCCACCTACAGTTCACATCTGTGTATTGTGATGGAGTGTGTTAGAGCGCCACCTACAGTTCACATCTGTATATTGTGATGGAATGTGTTAGAGCGCCACCTACAGTTCACATCTGTATATTGTGATGGAATGTGTTAGAGTGCCACCTACAGTTCACATCTGTGTATTGTGATGGAACGTGTTAGAGCGCCACCTACAGTTCACATCTGTGTATTGTGATGAATGTGTTAGAGCGCCACCTACAGTTCACATCTGTATATTGTGATGGAATGTGTTAGAGCGCCACCTACAGTTCACATCTGTGTATTGTGATGGAATGTGTTAGAGCGCCACCTACAGTTCACATCTGTGTATTGTGATGGAATGTGTTAGAGCGCCACCTACAGTTCACATCTGTGTATTGTGATGGAATGTGTTAGAGCGCCACCTACAGTTCACATCTGTGTATTGTGATGGAACGTGTTAGAGCGCCACCTACAGTTCACATCTGTGTATTGTGATGAATGTGTTAGAGCGCCACCTACAGTTCACATCTGTGTATTGTGATGGAATGTGTTAGAGCGCCACCTACAGTTCACATCTGTGTATTGTGATGAATGTGTTAGAGCGCCACCTACAGTTCACATCTGTGTATTGTGATGAATGTGTTAGAGCTCCACCTACAGTTCACATCTGTGTATTGTGATGGAATGTGTTAGAGCGCCACCTACAGTTCACATCTGTGTATTGTGATGAATGTGTTAGAGCTCCACCTACAGTTCACATCTGTGTATTGTGATGGAATGTGTTAGAGCGCCACCTACAGTTCACATCTGTGTATTGTGATGGAATGTGTTAGAGCTCCACCTACAGTTCACATCTGTGTATTGTGATGGAATGTGTTAGAGCGTCACCTACAGTTCACATCTGTGTATTGTGATGAATGTGTTAGAGCGCCACCTACAGTTCACATCTGTGTATTGTGATGGAATGTGTTAGAGCGCCACCTACAGTTCACATCTGTGTATTGTGATGGAATGTGTTAGAGCGCCACCTACAGTTCACATCTGTGTATTGTGATGAATGTGTTAGAGCTCCACCTACAGTTCACATCTGTGTATTGTGATGGAATGTGTTAGAGCGCCACCTACAGTTCACATCTGTGTATTGTGATGGAATGTGTTAGAGCGCCACCTACAGTTCACATCTGTGTATTGTGATGAATGTGTTAGAGCTCCACCTACAGTTCACATCTGTGTATTGTGATGAATGTGTTAGAGCTCCACCTACAGTTCACATCTGTGTATTGTGATGGAATGTGTTAGAGCTCCACCTACAGTTCACATCTGTTTATTGTGATGGAATGTGTTAGAGCGCCACCTACAGTTCACATCTGTGTATTGTGATGGAATGTGTTAGAGCGCCACCTACAGTTCACATCTGTGTATTGTGATGGAATGTGTTAGAGCGCCACCTACAGTTCACATCTGTGTATTGTGATGAATGTGTTAGAGCTCCACCTACAGTTCACATCTGTGTATTGTGATGAATGTGTTAGAGCTCCACCTACAGTTCACATCTGTGTATTGTGATGAATGTGTTAGAGCGCCACCTACAGTTCACATCTGTTTATTGTGATGGAATGTGTTAGAGCGCCACCTACAGTTCACATCTGTGTATTGTGATGGAATGTGTTAGAGCGCCACCTACAGTTCACATCTGTGTATTGTGATGAATGTGTTAGAGCTCCACCTACAGTTCACATCTGTGTATTGTGATGGAATGTGTTAGAGCGCCACCTACAGTTCACATCTGTGTATTGTGATGGAATGTGTTAGAGCGCCACCTACAGTTCACATCTGTGTATTGTGATGAATGTGTTAGAGCTCCACCTACAGTTCACATCTGTGTATTGTGATGAATGTGTTAGAGCTCCACCTACAGTTCACATCTGTGTATTGTGATGGAATGTGTTAGAGCGCCACCTACAGTTCACATCTGTGTATTGTGATGGAATGTGTTAGAGCGCCACCTACAGTTCACATCTGTTTATTGTGATGGAATGTGTTAGAGCGCCACCTACAGTTCACATCTGTGTATTGTGATGGAATGTGTTAGAGCGCCACCTACAGTTCACATCTGTGTATTGTGATGAATGTGTTAGAGCTCCACCTACAGTTCACATCTGTGTATTGTGATGAATGTGTTACAGCGCCACCTACAGTTCACATCTGTGTATTGTGATGGAATGTGTTAGAGCGCCACCTACAGTTCACATCTGTGTATTGTGATGGAATGCGTTAGAGCGCCACCTACAGTTCACATCTGTGTATTGTGATGGAATGCGTTAGAGCGCCACCTACAGTTCACATCTGTGTATTGTGATGGAATGTGTTAGAGCGCCACCTACAGTTCACATCTGTGTATTGTGATGGAATGTGTTAGAGCGCCACCTACAGTTCACATCTGTGTATTGTGATGGAATGTGTTAGAGCGCCACCTACAGTTCACATCTGTGTATTGTGATGGAATGTGTTAGAGCGCCACCTACAGTTCACATCTGTGTATTGTGATGAATGTGTTAGAGCTCCACCTACAGTTCACATCTGTGTATTGTGATGAATGTGTTACAGCGCCACCTACAGTTCACATCTGTGTATTGTGATGGAATGTGTTAGAGCTCCACCTACAGTTCACATCTGTGTATTGTGATGAATGTGTTAGAGCGCCACCTACAGTTCACATCTGTGTATTGTGATGAATGTGTTAGAGCTCCACCTACAGTTCACATCTGTGTATTGTGATGGAATGTGTTAGAGCGCCACCTACAGTTCACATCTGTGTATTGTGATGAATGTGTTAGAGCGCCACCTACAGTTCACATCTGTGTATTGTGATGGAATGTGTTAGAGCTCCACCTACAGTTCACATCTGTGTATTGTGATGGAATGTGTTAGAGCGCCACCTACAGTTCACATCTGTGTATTGTGATGAATGTGTTAGAGCGCCACCTACAGTTCACATCTGTGTATTGTGATGGAATGTGTTAGAGCTCCACCTACAGTTCACATCTGTGTATTGTGATGAATGTGTTAGAGCGCCACCTACAGTTCACATCTGTGTATTGTGATGGAGTGTGTTAGAGCTCCACCTACAGTTCACATCTGTATATTGTGATGGAATGTGTTAGAGCGCCACCTACAGTTCACATCTGTATATTGTGATGGAATGTGTTAGAGCTCCACCTACAGTTCACATCTGTGTATTGTGATGGAATGTGTTAGAGCGCCATCTACAGTTCACATCTGTGTATTGTGATGGAATGTGTTAGAGCGTCACCTACAGTTCACATCTGTATATTGTGATGGAATGTGTTAGAGCTCCACCTACAGTTCACATCTGTGTATTGTGATGGAGTGTGTTAGAGCTCCACCTACAGTTCACATCTGTGTATTGTGATGGAATGTGTTAGAGCGTCACCTACAGTTCACATCTGTATATTGTGATGGAGTGTGTTAGAGCGCCACCTACAGTTCACATCTGTGTATTGTGATGGAATGTGTTAGAGCGCCACCTACAGTTCACATCTGTATATTGTGATGGAATGTGTTAGAGCGTCACCTACAGTTCACATCTGTGTATTGTGATGGAGTGTGTTAGAGCTCCACCTACAGTTCACATCTGTGTATTGTGATGGAATGTGTTAGAGCGCCACCTACAGTTCACATCTGTATATTGTGATGGAATGTGTTAGAGCGCCACCTACAGTTCACATCTGTGTATTGTGATGGAATGTGTTAGAGCGCCACCTACAGTTCACATCTGTGTATTGTGATGGAATGTGTTAGAGCGCCACCTACAGTTCACATCTGTATATTGTGATGGAATGTGTTAGAGCGCCACCTACAGTTCACATCTGTGTATTGTGATGGAATGTGTTAGAGCGCCACCTACAGTTCACATCTGTATATTGTGATGGAGTGTGTTAGAGCTCCACCTACAGTTCACATCTGTGTATTGTGATGGAATGTGTTAGAGCGCCACCTACAGTTCACATCTGTATATTGTGATGGAATGTGTTAGAGCGCCACCTACAGTTCACATCTGTGTATTGTGATGGAATGTGTTAGAGCTCCACCTACAGTTCACATCTGTGTATTGTGATGGAATGTGTTAGAGCTCCACCTACAGTTCACATCTGTGTATTGTGATGGAATGTGTTAGAGCGCCACCTACAGTTCACATCTGTGTATTGTGATGGAATGTGTTAGAGCGCCACCTACAGTTCACATCTGTGTATTGTGATGGAATGTGTTAGAGCGCCACCTACAGTTCACATCTGTGTATTGTGATGAATGTGTTAGAGCGCCACCTACAGTTCACATCTGTATATTGTGATGGAATGTGTTAGAGCGCCACCTACAGTTCACATCTGTGTATTGTGATGGAGTGTGTTAGAGCTCCACCTACAGTTCACATCTGTATATTGTGATGGAATGTGTTAGAGCGCCACCTACAGTTCACATCTGTATATTGTGATGGAATGTGTTAGAGCTCCACCTACAGTTCACATCTGTGTATTGTGATGGAGTGTGTTAGAGCTCCACCTACAGTTCACATCTGTGTATTGTGATGGAATGTGTTAGAGCGTCACCTACAGTTCACATCTGTATATTGTGATGGAATGTGTTAGAGCTCCACCTACAGTTCACATCTGTGTATTGTGATGGAGTGTGTTAGAGCTCCACCTACAGTTCACATCTGTGTATTGTGATGGAGTGTGTTAGAGCTCCACCTACAGTTCACATCTGTGTATTGTGATGGAATGTGTTAGAGCGTCACCTACAGTTCACATCTGTGTATTGTGATGGAATGTGTTAGAGCTCCACCTACAGTTCACATCTGTATATTGTGATGGAATGTGTTAGAGCTCCACCTACAGTTCACATCTGTGTATTGTGATGGAATGTGTTAGAGCTCCACCTACAGTTCACATCTGTATATTGTGATGGAATGTGTTAGAGCTCCACCTACAGTTCACATCTGTGTATTGTGATGGAATGTGTTAGAGCTCCACCTACAGTTCACATCTGTGTATTGTGATGGAATGTGTTAGAGCTCCACCTACAGTTCACATCTGTATATTGTGATGGAATGTGTTAGAGCTCCACCTACAGTTCACATCTGTGTATTGTGATGGAGTGTGTTAGAGCTCCACCTACAGTTCACATCTGTGTATTGTGATGGAATGTGTTAGAGCGCCACCTACAGTTCACATCTGTATATTGTGATGGAGTGTGTTAGAGCTCCACCTACAGTTCACATCTGTATATTGTGATGGAATGTGTTAGAGCGCCACCTACAGTTCACATCTGTGTATTGTGATGGAGTGTGTTAGAGCTCCACCTACAGTTCACATCTGTGTATTGTGATGGAGTGTGTTAGAGCTCCACCTACAGTTCACATCTGTGTATTGTGATGGAGTGTGTTAGAGCTCCACCTACAGTTCACATCTGTGTATTGTGATGGAATGTGTTAGAGCGCCACCTACAGTTCACATCTGTGTAATGTGATGGAATGTGTTAGAGCTCCACCTACAGTTCACATCTGTGTATTGTGATGGAATGTGTTAGAGCGCCACCTACAGTTCACATCTGTGTATTGTGATGGAGTGTGTTAGAGCTCCACCTACAGTTCACATCTGTGTATTGTGATGGAATGTGTTAGAGCGCCACCTACAGTTCACATCTGTATATTGTGATGGAATGTGTTAGAGCGCCACCTACAGTTCACATCTGTGTATTGTGATGGAATGTGTTAGAGCGCCACCTACAGTTCACATCTGTGTATTGTGATGGAATGTGTTAGAGCTCCACCTACAGTTCACATCTGTGTATTGTGATGGAATGTGTTAGAGCGCCACCTACAGTTCACATCTGTATATTGTGATGGAATGTGTTAGAGCGCCACCTACAGTTCACATCTGTATATTGTGATGGAATGTGTTAGAGCGCCACCTACAGTTCACATCTGTGTATTGTGATGGAATGTGTTAGAGCGCCACCTACAGTTCACATCTGTGTATTGTGATGAATGCGTTAGAGCTCCACCTACAGTTCACATCTGTTTATTGTGATGGAATGCGTTAGAGCTCCACCTACAGTTCACATCTGTGTATTGTGATGGAATGCGTTAGAGCTCCACCTACAGTTCACATCTGTGTATTGTGATGGAATGTGTTAGAGCTCCACCTACAGTTCACATCTGTTTATTGTGATGGAATGTGTTAGAGCTCCACCTACAGTTCACATCTGTGTATTGTGATGGAATGTGTTAGAGCGCCACCTACAGTTCACATCTGTGTATTGTGATGGAATGCGTTAGAGCTCCACCTACAGTTCACATCTGTGTATTGTGATGGAATGCGTTAGAGCGCCACCTACAGTTCACATCTGTGTATTGTGATGAATGCGTTAGAGCGCCACCTACAGTTCACATCTGTGTATTGTGATGGAATGTGTTAGAGCTCCACCTACAGTTCACATCTGTGTATTGTGATGGAATGTGTTAGAGCGTCACGTACAGTTCACATCTGTATATTGTGATGGAATGTGTTAGAGCTCCACCTACAGTTCACATCTGTGTATTGTGATGGAGTGTGTTAGAGCTCCACCTACAGTTCACATCTGTGTATTGTGATGGAATGTGTTAGAGCGCCACCTACAGTTCACATCTGTGTATTGTGATGGAATGTGTTAGAGCGCCACCTACAGTTCACATCTGTGTATTGTGATGGAGTGTGTTAGAGCGCCACCTACAGTTCACATCTGTGTATTGTGATGGAGTGTGTTAGAGCGCCACCTACAGTTCACATCTGTGTATTGTGATGAATGTGTTAGAGCTCCACCTACAGTTCACATCTGTGTATTGTGATGAATGTGTTAGAGCTCCACCTACAGTTCACATCTGTGTATTGTGATGGAATGTGTTAGAGCTCCACCTACAGTTCACATCTGTGTATTGTGATGGAATGTGTTAGAGCGCCACCTACAGTTCACATCTGTATATTGTGATGGAATGTGCTAGAGCGCCACCTACAGTTCACATCTGTGTATTGTGATGGAGTGTGTTAGAGCTCCACCTACAGTTCACATCTGTGTATTGTGATCGAGTGTGTTAGAGCTCCACCTACAGTTCACATCTGTGTATTGTGATGGAATGTGTTAGAGCGCCACCTACAGGTCACATCTGTGTATTGTGATGGAATGTGTTAGAGCGCCACCTACAGTTCACATCTGTGTATTGTGATGGAATGTGTTAGAGCGCCACCTACAGTTCACATCTGTATATTGTGATGGAATGTGTTAGAGCTCCACCTACAGTTCACATCTGTGTATTGTGATGGAATGTGTTAGAGCGTCACCTACAGTTCACATCTGTATATTGTGATGGAATGTGTTAGAGCGCCACCTACAGTTCACATCTGTGTATTGTGATGGAGTGTGTTAGAGCTCCACCTACAGTTCACATCTGTATATTGTGATGGAATGTGACGGAGGAAAAAAATATCTGCCACCTAGTAGAATAAATGACACTTTTCAAAGTGAGTTAAAGTGAACCGAACCAGAATTACATGGTTATAAAAATAGGACAAAATAAATGTATTTATTTTTTATTTTATTTATTTTATTTTTTAAGCTTTTTTTATTTTAAGATTATTAACACATACAATATTATTTATGAATATTTGGATTTGAGGGGATTTCTGAAAAGAATTTTTTTTTTTTTAAATTATTCTACATTATATTAATCATAAGTTTTTATGTTTGAGTATGAAAAATTTTGGGTGGCAGCACAAAAATAATGCACTAGAGTTTAAGGGGTTAAAAACTTTATATATTATTTATATATTATATATGGGCGTGATTAATTACATTTTTAGAGCATTATATTTTATATAATTAATCGCACTTAATCGACAGCCCTACAAATATATATATTAAATAGGTCACTGTGTCAAGTTAAATATAGTTTAATACTTTAATAATCGATCTTTAAACACATCTTGAGATCTCTTAGTTCAGATTTGCGCTCCATCAAGTGATTTGAACGCAAGAATGTAACACATGTTTGTGTTGCTCATACAGCTGAAGTGTCACTTACTGCCCCCTGGAGTAAACAGGTGGTACTACAAGCATATCTCAGGAATCTTCCTTATTACGGTCTGTGGGCGATTAATTGCGTTAATTTTTTAACACGTTATTTTTTGTACAATTAATCACACTGAATTAACGCGTTAAATTGACAGCCCTGATATATATATATATATATATATATATATATATATATATATTTTAAAAATGTATTACAGTGCTTTTTAAGGTGATCTGGGATTACATTGTTATGGAAAAGCTTGAAATATCAGGGAATATAAAAATGTTCATTCCCAGGCCTCAAAAAGAAATGGAAATCAAAGAAACCTTAAAAGTCAAGTATAGTGAATATACATTTTCCTAATTTTCCTTTGTTGTAAAAATCTCACAAGATAGAGCCATAGTGATGTACGATTTGCTGTTTTTTTTATGTTTAGACGCAGCGGCTGCAGCGAGAGGTGCGTGCGGAACACGAGTTCAGCATGCGAGAGCTGCAGGACAATGGCCGACGTCTGCGCGAGGACTGCGCTCACCAGGTGGAGCTGGAGAGGTCAAAGGTCAGGCAACTGGAGGATCAACTGAGCCGACAACAACAGCAGGTAAACACCGCACAAGCGACCTGTGATGTTGAACTCTGTCCTTCTAAGAGCACGAGCTGGAGGGGAGGGGCCTGTTCACAGCGAGGTCATGGGGTCATAAGGTCAGGCCGTTCCTCTCTGAAGCCCTGCTGATAGTGTACCGAGTACTGTCAATATCTGCTAATCCACCCGTTGGTAAATAAGGAGTCAAGAAGTGACCCATTAATCCAATGAGATCATTATACTCTAAAGTAAACGTTTTATTCACAGTTGTTTTTGTCACCGATGGTTAATCTATTCCTCAACTGAAAGTGTCTGAAAACAGGGGTGTTTCTAAGATGAAGCGAGTCAAATTCAGCTTGTCATGTGATGCCAACATGAGGGGGGAAGCATCCTTATTGTAGAATAAAACTGTGACTGGAGTCTTTATCTCATGTTACTCCAAATAATTTGTCAAAATGACTGTTTTTACACAATGATGTACACAATTAAACAGTTTGATTGTGTTGCTAGCCAGGTTTCTGTTACATGTACAAAACATGGTAACGATCAAGATTCGGAATAGGAGTCAAATACACATTTGTGTCGTTTTGTCACTGCCGCTGGCGGCGTATTGTAACAGCATCAGCAGTTAAGTACGCTTACACCCTCATGATTGATTACAGCAGCAGCCAATCGCGTGCTTGGCAGTCATGGTCCAACAGAGGCAGATCGTTTGATTACAGCAGCGGCCAATCACGTGCTTGGGAGTCGCGGACCAACTGAGGCAGATTGTTTGATTGGTTACAGCTACAGCCAATCGCGTGCTTGGCAGTCGCTGTCCAACTGAGGCAGATCGTTTGATTGATTACAGCAGCGGCCAATCACGTGCTTGTCAGTCGCTGTCCAACTGAGGCAGATTGTTTGATTACAGCAGCGGCCAATCACGTGCTTGTCAGTCGCTGTCCAACTGAGGCAGATCGTTTGACTGGTTACAGCTACGGCCAATTGTGTGCTTGCTAGTCGCTGTCCAACTGAGGCAGATCGTTTGATTACAGCAGCGGCCAATCACGTGCTTTGCCGTAGCGGTCCAACCGAGGCAGATCGTTTGATTGGTTACAGCAGCGGCCAATCGCGTGCTTTGCCATAGTGGTCCAACCGAGGCAGATTGTTTGATCAGTTACAGCTACGGCCAATCGCGTGCTTGCTTAAAAGTTATGTCTTTAAGACACTACAGTACAGTAATTACATTCACCAAAAAAAAAAAAAATGCTAAGATAAAAACATACCAAGTCCTCTTTTTATTTTCTGCAATCAATTCAATTGCCATTATTCTCTTCCAAATTAATGTTTTCAGTGTGTATTGTGCACACCTTCTGCTTCTGTGCATGGCAAGCTCTTAAAATCGCCTCTGATGCTTTCTGCAACGTTTGTCAGGTGGACGGCAAAGCGGCGCTTGACGTCTCAACTCAACACATGTTTACAATGACGAAAGGACATTATTGATACTCAAAATGATTATTATTAGGCTATCATTGTGGTCTATTCTGATAAAAGCCATGCTCAGCAGTTTAAATACAGTAGATCTGCTTAGTTCTTAAAATAAATACTCTAAAGTCTCTTGGCAGATTTCAGTGGTGAATATCTCAAAATGAGAGTTTCAGATTGACGCTCTAGTGAGTCTCATCTGACTCTGTCTATTTCCTGTAGAATCAGAGCTTCAGATGTTCTGCCGACACTCCATCTCCTGAAATATGTCTGCGGTCTCATTTTTTCCCAGAAAACATCTGGCCCGACCCGCAGCTAACAAATCAAGCAAAGTAGGTTTCTGACATGCGAAAAGAGAAGCAGTCCGTGATGAGAGCCGTTTGGCCGTGTCTGTGTGTAGCGGTCCATCTTGTCTTCTCTCTCGTGTCAGTAACATGTAAACATACACTTGTCCCGTGTCGACACACACTAACCAGTAGAATCCGCCTGTCTATTTTTCTTCTTTTTAACTGGACTCACTCTCCTCGTTTGTGAAAATTGTCCATCGTGTGTTGGGATCCGCTGGCATCTGCTTTCTGTCAGACACCGGGAGAGAGCGGGGGGTGGCGGGGGGGGTAATGGAGAGCACTTTTAAGGTTTTAGTTGTTCTGGACGCTGTCTGTCGAACACTCCTGAAGTGTTTTAGCAGTAGCTGTGAGTTACAAGCTGCACTTCCCTGTACAATGCATATTGACAAGTGCTTTCACATTTTGACAAAATGGACATGTTCTGTTTTCATAACGGATGGAAATATGATTATTTACTGTCAGACATACTAGGTATGTTCTGATACAGATAATGGTGTAAAAATGCAAAGCGAATGTGTAAAGCCGGCTGCTCATATGTTGAAAACGCCTCATCATGAACATGACACACGCACTGTTTGTATTAGATGACAGAGAGCAGGGCACTCATTCACTATGTAGTGTGCAGCACATACAGACTACATATTTATTTAGTGAAATAGCAGCTTTTTATGGTTTAATAATCAAATTGAGTCACTTAGCGACCTGCATTTCCAGAGGTGAGAAGTTACTGCCAAAAACACACAGAAACAGAAAGGGCTTCAAAATAAAAGCTCAGTTTAAATGAAAAAAGTATTATAGAAATATATCACTACTGTAAAGTTATGTAATATTCACTCTTCTGCTAATAATAGTAATAATAATAAATTAGTAATAATTGTATTATCTATATCGTCACCTTCCTAAAATAATGTCCTAAGTAATTTTTGGACTAAATCATCTCCTCAACTCAAAAGACAAAGTGACTTAGGCAATTTTACAAGCTTTTCAAGATGGCCGCCGCTTCAAGAAGAACGAAAATCTTCAACTCTACCACTGAAATGTTTTCCATAATTCAGGGCTCGTTCCCTATTGGCAAGTGATGAGGATTACTATATGCATTATGTTTATTTAGTTTGTTAATTCTGCTTTATTGTTGACAAAGTTGAAGGTTTAAAATAGTCACAAAGTCATTTATTCCTCTTATGTTACATAATTGACACACATTGTTATTCATATATAGTCACCTATTGCCATAACATTTCTGAGTGAAATTATGAATAAATATCATATATTCAATATTTGGTTCAGTTTTTTATGTTTTGTGAAAATCCTGAATAAATGACTTGGGACATTATTTTAGGAAGGTGACGATATGCAGTATCTCACATCTACTGTGCAGCACTTTATTTGTCAACAATACCTCTAATGTTGTGTTTTGGATTGTGTTTGAAGTTCTGTGTAAAATCACTTCATTTGATGAAAGTAATGCAATTTTAAATTAATGTTTTATTTTCATTGATTCAGTTATTTAAATATTTAATTTATTTATTTATACACTTTTAATAATAAAATAATTTTAAAAAAAATATAATAAAAATACATTTTATTTAAATAAACTGGTAAGTATGGAATTCAGAAAAATGTAAATGGTAAACATGGAACGGATGCAAAACTTTAACTGTATTTGGGGGGAAAATAATTTGCCCCTTACATTTGCAAAAGAACACTTATTGATAGACATCCTAAACATATTGATTAGTATTATATGATCTTGTAAACAGCTGGAAATACTCAAACCAACCCATCACAAGATCACATTTTTCCCCATTCTGATGCTCCTGACCCATATCTGCATAATTTTATGCACTGCACTGCTGCCACATGATTGGCTGATTAGATAATTGTTGGTGTCAGACGGGCTGGTTTGAGTATTTCTGGGATGTTCACACACAACAGTCTCTAGAATTTACTCCGAATGTGCCAAAAACACAAAACATCCATTGAGTGGCAGGTCTTGTTAATGAGGTCAACAGAGAATGGTCAGACTGGTTTGAACTGGCAAAGTCTATGGTAACTCAGATAACCACTCTGGGTAGCACGAGGGGGACCTACACAATATTAGACAGGTGGTTTTAATGTTGTGGCTGATCGGTGTATATATAGAGCAAAAGAAGCAGATGCTCCAGATTAAAACGAGTCCTAACAAAATGGACCAATCACAGCTGTTGAGGTCTTTGTAGACGTGTCACGCAGAGGTGCACGATTGGCTCCATAATAGGTTTGACACCAAACTATAAATTGTCCTAAAAACGGTACAAATATCGCTATATGTTGTCAGTTTGGTTTCGAATCATTTAATGGAGCCACATGTATACCATGGGATAAACAAGTTGAATTATTCTGTGACAAACTCTTGTGCTGTTGTTTCATCATGTTGATGTTGTTTTCTTAAAAGATTCAAGAGGCAGAAAATAAATACAAACAGTTGGAGAAAGAGTTTCAACTGCACCGAGACCAGCAGAACGTTCGGCCGGAGATCCGTCTGCAGTCAGAGGTCAATCTGCTGACCCTGGAGAAGGTCAGACTCCCTAAATGACCTTTGCACTCTCATCAATGTAACACACCGAGTTCAGAGGTCTTTCTGTGAAATCAAATGGACAGTTTTGTGAGATCTTTGTTTGTGTTTGTAAATAATCAGGTTGAACTGGAGAGGAAGTTGGAATCGGCGACTAAATCTAAACTGCATTATAAACAGCAGTGGGGACGCGCCCTGAAAGAGCTGGCGCGATTTAAACAGGTGAGATGTTTAAACTATCACATGTTCTCGCAGCAAAGAGTAAATCTTGAGCGTGTCACATACTGTAAAACTGGCCCCATTCACTTACATCGAACGTGCTTTAATGTTATAGTTATTTATGTTTCCAAGTGCATGTAAGCGTGCAAATAATTGTTTTGTGTATGTTGTAATCTTACTATGTAACTCTGGGTTTCTTCAACTTTGGGTCGCGATGTATTTCGATATACGTGTAATTAACTCCTTAGTAAAAGTAACTAAAATTGTTGAGTAAATGCGCTCCGTTCAGTGCAGTTTTTCACGCTGTATCGTTCAAAAAGTTTTGAAGGTTTATAACCTTGGAACGCAAAATCAGCCCCTTTGGGTGCGCCGGCGGTGCGAATAGACCTTTTGTCGGCAGTTTGTATTGCAAATTTGCCAGCTTATTATGCAGAGAAAGTCCTAAAACAGACATCCAGCCCGACACAACAACACTGATCCAACCAATGGTGTGAGTTTGGGGCGGGACTATCTGTTTGATCGACCAGTGACAGATGGGGGGCGTCTAACAAAAAGCTGTTTGAAAACAATGTTTATTATTGCAATTCTGTGGCGTTAAAAGTCCGGCATGAAAAGCAGCATATTCCGCAATATAAACGTATAAACATTCAGCATGTTTTTCCACTTGAATAGTTTCCAGAATAATCATAATTATTCTGACAGGACTCGGCAATACTGTGCGTCGCAATCGATGGTTTAATGCAAAGTTCCCCCAGTGTATGATGGGAAACGTGCTGAAGTCTTCAGATTGAACAGCTCATTGCAGTGAAACCGCACATTAATATTCTCCTTCACCCGTTGACAGTATTAAAGCGTTGGGGAAAAACTCACAGCTCAAATTAGCTTCATGTTATTGATGATCTAATTTAATTAGTAGTTTTCTTCAAGCATTACAACATTCGCTTCGGCCAAAATTGCAGGAAAAACAAACACCACTTAGAAGTCGCCTTGACTTTCGGCCAACATCTGCGCTTGAGTAAAACAGCCGCAATTACCCTGAAGATTTCTTGAACTCTCGTGGGGGTTCGTTGTTTTCTTTGCTACCTGCGGTTAACAGCGGCTACACATGTTTGCATGGTTTGGAACGGTGCTAGCGTTCACTGTAACGTGAAGATGCACGTTAGCTTGTGTAAATAAACACGTTCGGGACCGCCTGAGTGACCACAGAACGACCCCGCCGCAGACGCCGGGCGAGACTCAAGTGCAGTTTTCTGGGGCGAGTCGGCCTGACGGGGGCAAAACTGACACCTGGAGCGTTTCACACATGACGTCCCCCCGCAGAAACTCCAAAACAGAGCTGGGACAGATCCGTCATTAGGAGATAACACGGGGAAGATATCTAGTTACAGTTCTACTCTCTCTAGCGGACATCTGTGCTGAGTTTGTGCTCCGCTACCCCACAATGACTCGCCACATATATTTAGCCATTCTACAAAGTTACATGAGAACAAGGAGATATTATATATATATATATCAGTGAAAAATGAAAAACTATCCACTTAACATCCATCCATCGATCTTTCAACAAGCCAACATGATATTAAAGGCGGCTAATGTTTAACATAAGCGCTGATTTATAGCTCAATTTCATATTAAATTATGAAGCCCTTCGAGCTCCATAAATCACATGTTTTCTTAATATATATCTCTGGCACATGAACTGAAAGCGTGCGCAGCTGGTTTGTGTCAGTAACAGTTATTAGCGGGCTGATAAGCGCTGTGTTTATTCTGTATTAGTGGCGTTCAGGGTTCACGGGAGAAGCAGCTCAATGTTTCACAGCAGCTCGCGACAGCTCGCCGTTTCTCAATGTTCACTCGCCGTTTCCATGAGAACACTTAATGCCGTTAAACGCTTACATTAGTCTACACGGGTTTTCAGTGTTTTGCCACTGCAGTTCAGGTTTGAGATTTTTTTTAAACTCATTTACAGCTTTTCTGCATTTTATACGTTGGATGTTTGGCATTCTTATGTGGTTAGCGAAATTGCACACAATTGTTGGTGCAGAATAACAACATTATATATTATATTATTTCTATGTATGTGTGGCAATAAAAGAGGTGAATGCTTTTTGTGGGTGTTTTTATAGGAACGTGGATCTTTCAGATCAGTTTGAGAGGTGCCTATGTTTGCATGTTCCACGTTTCATCTTAAGTGTGTCATGCAGTGCGGGACTCGCCCTGGTCTGGTCTTGACTGGGTCTCGACTCCTCAAAGTCTTGGTCTCGGTTTAGGTGGTCTTGACTACAACACTGACATCAATCCGCGCATCTTATCATGACTTGTTGAGCACGTTACCGTGGAGACGTAGCGCATGTGGAGGCTTCACGCTATTCTCCGCGGCATCCACGCACAACTCACCACACGCCCCACCGAGAGCGAGAACCACATTATAGTGACCACGAGGAGGTTACCCCATGTGACTCTACCCTCCCTAGCAACCGGGCCAATTTGGTTACCCCATGTGACTCTACCCTCCCTAGCAACCGGGCCAATTTGGTTACCCCATGTGACTCCACCCTCCCTAGCAACCGGGCCAATTTGGTTACCCCATGTGACTCCACCCTCCCTAGCAACCGGGACTATTTGGTTACCCCATGTGACTCTACCATCCCTAAGCAACCGGGATTATTTGGTTACCCCATGTGACTCCACCCTCCCTAGCAACTGGGACAATTTGGTTACCCCATGTGACTCTACCCTCCCTAGCAACCGGGACTATTTGGTTACCCCATGTGACTCTACCCTCCCTAGCAACCGGGATTATTTGGTTACCCCATGTGACTCTACCCTCCCTAGCAACCGGGACAATTTGGTTACCCCATGTGACTCTACCCTCCCTAGCAACCGGGACAATTTGGTTACCCCATGTGACTCTACCCTCCCTAGCAACCGGGATTATTTGGTTACCCCATGTGACTCTACCCTCCCTAGCAACCGGGACAATTTGGTTACCCCATGTGACTCCACCCTCCCTAGCAACTGGGACAATTTGGTTACCCCATGTGACTCTACCCTCCCTAGCAACCGGGCCAATTTGGTTACCCCATGTGACTCCACCCTCCCTAGCAACCGGGCCAATTTGGTTACCCCATGTGACTCCACCCTCCCTAGCAACCGGGATTATTTGGTTACCCCATGTGACTCCACCCTCCCTAGCAACTGGGACAATTTGGTTACCCCATGTGACTCTACCCTCCCTAGCAACCGGGACTATTTGGTTACCCCATGTGACTCTACCCTCCCTAGCAACCGGGGCAATTTGGTTACCCCATGTGACTCTACCCTCCCTAGCAACCGGGACAATTTGGTTACCCCATGTGACTCTACCCTCCCTAGCAACCGGGACAATTTGGTTACCCCATGTGACTCTACCCTCCCTAGCAACCGGGTCAATTTGGTTACCCCATGTGACTCCACCCTCCCTAGCAACCGGGACAATTTGGTTACCCCATGTGACTCTACCCTCCCTAGCAACCGGGCCAATTTGGTTACCCCATGTGACTCTACCCTCCCTAGCAACCGGGTCAATTTGGTTGCTAATGAGACCTGAATTGAATCACTAAGTCCAAAGCTTCTTCCAAACGAATTTATGAACCTCACTGCTATTTTTTTGTGTGCGTGTTTGCGTGTGTGTGTATGTATGTAGCGTGAGCAGGAGAATGCGATGTCTCGGCTGAAGCAGCAGCAGCAGGAGTTGCAGCAGATGCATTTGAAGTATCTGGCAGCAGAAGAGAAGGAAGCCGTCAAACACGACAAACATGAACTTCAGGACATTCGTAACCAGCTCAACAGGTGCTGCTGCACACACACATCCAACAAGCCTCTGCTTAGTCTTATCTGACGCTCCACAAGTCATATTCCACACGACTTTGTTTAAAAAAACACAATTGTTTAAAATGTTATAATATGCAGTGCATCAAAAACGAAAATTAATTTGAGGTCCTTCATTTTATTTTAGTTAATTTTTGAGTTTTTAAAAAGTTTAATTAAATTTTTTCGTTTTGAGTTTTCGTCAATAAAATGTATTATTTAGACCTGTATTTATTAAGACTTCAGTTCATCAGGACTGAATGTTGAAATTGGTTTGCAATAATAAAAGATCTTTTCGTCACGTTTGTTTAAATTCAGCAGCTTTTCCTTAAAATGTACCAAAGGTTCAAACTCAATCGTATCAATGAACTGATTTATTACACAAACAGATACAGCGGCTTTGTCAATCTGAATAACACACATTTATACACTGTTAACTGTTTAACTCCGGTCAGATTGAAGCAGCCGGATGAACCGAGGAGCTGGAGGGAACCGGCACACGTGTGTGTGGACGACAGCGCCGATGATCATGTGACCCGTCTGCTGGAGGAGAGAGACACACTCCTGCGGACCGGAGTTTACACACATGACGACAGAATCATATCTGAACTCAACAGGCAGATTCAGCAGGCCATGAACAACACACACACACAAGATCAGAGAGATTTGAGCTCATTGTGACGTCTGGTGCATTTCATGAATCTCATATTAATGTGTTTTAAGAAGAGCACAGGGGGGAAATTAACTGTGTTACCTTGGACTGATTGTCAATTATTTAAATTAATGCTTAAAATATATTTTCCAGGACAGTTTGCACGTGTTTACATTCTCAAGCGTCAGTGTGTGTTTGCTATCAGCAGGTGGCGCTCTCTCTCAACAAATCACGCCATCATATTTTTATACTGCTTTGGAAAATATCAGGGCTTTTTGTGTTTATTTATAGTTTTTAATGTGATGTTTGTGTATTTCCAATTATAAAACACATTCCTTTTTCTATGACAGCTATATTTCTTCACAAACAGCATTTCTAGAATGTTCCAGTCTATTCCAGAACATTCATTAGAAAGTCTTTTAGTCATTTGCTTTTCTGTTGTGAGAATGTTGCTTTTATAGGTGTGTTTATGTTTTATGATTAAAGATGATATGCAGGTGTCAACAGGATGGACATTCAATGGGTGAAATTAACCACTACATGGTCTGTGATAAATATCCAGCTATAATATTTGTAAACTTATAGAGAGGATTTTTATTTCTGTTAAAATGACATTTCTCCTGTAGCTTCCACATATGACTAACGTCACAAAATAAAGTGAAACTCGTATTAAATTACTGCAGCATGATTTTACTGATGTCACTTCCTGTGTGTGACGTCATTTCGTAACGTCTCAGTATCATGATGACGACACACTTCAATCAAATAAAGCGACGCACAAAATTACACACGTGTTAAAATGACGCTTTTACCACAAAATAATAAATTTAAGTTGAGAGAATCCAAAACTAGACTACTGTATTGAACATGTTTGATAATCTAGCAGTAAATATGTTTAAGATGCAGCTCTGGGCACATGAGGAAATGACATTAGTGCAATTAATGTTAATTATTTCAATTATATAAAATTTGACATTTATCACTCAATTCAGTGTGCAACATTACAAATAGTACAAATACTGTGTTTTTATTTATTTTGATAAACCAAATGAAATTGGTTGAAATTAAGCATTATACATACCATAACTTATACTGGGAACTTAAAAGTCATTAAACTGAAGAAATGACCCTAAAATTGATTTAAAATAATTTGTTAATTCAGTTTTTTTTTTCTCCTACAGAATTTTGTCGTTTGCGTTTGTGCGCCATGAGGTGTGCGCATGCGCTCAAAATTAAATATGGCGCCTTTAGATGCATCGTGCACGTTTGAAATCAGTAACCGTGTCTACGTGCACGTTGTTACTGCAATTATGCTTAATAAGCTGACGACGTTTGTGAGTTATGTGAACACCTTAACGGAATAGTTCACCCTAAATCTCCTCGATTTAAACAGGCCCATATTTAAGTCCTTTTTATTACTATAAATCTCTTACAAACAGCCCTCCTTAGGGATCTTTTTATTTTTGGCCGTTCGCATTCTTCATGCATATTGCCAATTACTGGGCAGGGAGGTGAATTTATAATTAAAAATGACTTAAATATTGATCTGTTTATCGCCCACACCCAGGGGTGTAGCAGTCATGGGGGGGCAGCTGTTAGTTTGCACAGACCCAACACTTACAGTGCAGTATTTATCGTTTTTATACAGTTTTATATTATATAAGAAAGGTATTGTAAATTAAGTGCAACATTTTGCTAAATTAGCTGCAAAAATAAAGAGCACATGCTTCTGTTTCACACATGACAATTAAAGACTGAACACAAGCAGGTCCTGAATAAATTATTTAATTACAATAATGACAATTGTGCATGTGCACATTTTATTTTACTCTGTGCATTGTGGGATTTAAATATATCCAAGTGGCTGGAGTGTTTTGACTACATTCTCCAAAATCCGTTCTGATCCATTTAATGATTCAGTGACCGTTTCTGGTGATGCCAGAAGGTGACGAACGACAAACAAGTGTCTTGTGTCAAATGAGTTTGAATCCTTTAAAACGTGCATGTATAAAGACCTTTTAAACATTATAAGAACAAAGCAAATCTATCATTTCCCTACAGTTTGTCGACCAACAAACATAGTTAAAAAACAGGAGGTGATATTAAACATATCTTTACATATTTAACACAGATCTGCTTAAATTGCCGAAAACAACCGATCAAACTAACTTCACAAACATAATGTATAAAGCTTTATGCACTGATATAAACTCCACGTATAATGTGTGTCATCTCTAGATTATTCATTTACGTGGATAAAAAGATGGATAAATGATCATTGCTGGAAGCATCTTTGTAGAAATGAACGGAGCCGTGTTGATTAGACTAATGGTCTGTTACGTAAGGGATGTTTCGGCTCATGAATCTCACCTGTGATTGGCTGGATGGTCACTCAATCAGCCCAAAGTAACAAAACGCAAAGAAATCCATCCATCCATCCATCGTCAACCGCTTATCCGAAGTCGGGTCGCGGGGGCAGCAGCTCCAGCAGGGGGCCCCAAACTTCCCTATCCCGAGCCACATTAACCAGCTCTGACTGGGGGACCCCGAGGCGTTCCCAGGCCAGTGTGGGGATGTAATCTCTCCACCTAGTCCTGGGTCTTCCCCGAGGCCTCCTCCCAGCTGGACGTGCCTGAAACACCTCCCTAGGGAGGCGCCCAGGGGGCATCCTTACCAGATGCCCAAACCACCTCAGCTGACTCCTTTCCACGCAAAGGAGCAGCGGCTCTACTCCGAGCTCCTCACGGATGACTGAGCTCCTCACCCTATCTCTAAGGGAGAAGCCCGCCACCCTTCTGAGGAAGCCCATTTCGGCCGCTTGTACTCGTGACCTAGTTCTTTCGGTCATGACCCAGCCTTCATGCCCATAGGTGAGGGCAGGAACAAAAATTGACCGGTAGATCGAGAGCTTTGCCTTCCGGCTCAGCGCTCTTTTCGTGACAACGGTACGATTCTCCGGCCAACCTCCCGCTCCATTGTCCCCTCACTCGTGAACAAAACCCCGAGGTACCTCCTTCACTTGGGGCAATACCTCCTTCCCTACCTGGAGTACGCTCTGTATACTGTATACAAATCCACCATGTGGACTCGCTATGGGTTTAGCTTGAAATAGTGCGGGGGGCCAAAATCACCTTATTTAAGGAGTGCGGGGGACGTCCCCCCTGGCTGCTACGCCCTTGCCCACATCCTTCATATCACAGGGATACAAACACCTCAGCTTTAGGCAAAACTGGTCACTTTTGGGATTCGCTTAGATCCGAAGCATTTTTTTGGGGGGGGAGTGTGGGGGTTTGGGGGTGTCAGACTCCCGCTTGATTGATTACATCAACGGCCAATCGCGTGCTTGGCTACAGCAAGCTTTTTTACTTCCTACAACAAAGCAACTGCCTGTTTCTCTCTCTTCCAAATGTTTGTTTTCAGTGTTTATTTTGCACACCTCCCACTTTCTAGCATGGCAAACTTCGCCAGTCCGTGATGCGCTATGCGATGCAAGTCACGTGGAAGTCAAAGCGGCACTTGACGCTGGCGTTGATGCACAAGTCAATGCACAAAATGACTTTATTGAGACTCATAATAGATATTATTATGCTATTGTTGTCGTCTTTCTGCTCATGTTCTGCCATTTTTTAAAGGGTGGGATCCAACTGTACTAAATAACTATAGGCCTGTCTCGAAATTGTCCATTTTAGCCAAGGTCTTGGAATCGCTTGTCAATTAATGATCAATTAAAAGAGTTTCTATCCTGAAAAAATGGCGATAACCCTAATTTCCAATCTGGTTTTAGGATTAAATATAGTACAACTACAGCGACTTTAAAAGTATGAAATGATGTAATGGTTTCATTAGATAATAAGAAACATTGTTTCAAAGCTGTTGATAATGTAGATCGTGAAATATTGAAGCAGAAGCTTCTTAGTGCAGGTTTATCAGTGAACGCTGTTGGATTCATTATCTATTGGGGCAGCTGCCAAGATCCCGCTGACCCCACTGCTTTGGCCGTCTCTGGACCCCCTGTGTAATTTTGGCCATATCATCCAGCCCTGCTCTTGGTAGATTTCACTCAAAGTGATTCACTGATTCACTCGTAGCACATCAGACGCTCAGATACTATCAACACGTGGAAGACAAACATTTAAATGACAGTGTATAAAACACATGGCTGTATATTTACAGCAATAACACTAGAAGTGTGGAGTGGGCTAAAGCACATAACTGGTAATCAGGAGGTTGCTGGTTTGATCCCCACAGTCACCACCATTGTGTCCTTGAGCAAATTGTCTGTGTCTGTCTGTCTGTGTCTGTCTCTGTGTGTTTGTCTGTCTGTGTGTGTCTGTCTGTTTGTCTGTCTCTGTCTGTCTGTCTGTGTGTGTGTGTGTGTCTGTCTGTCTGTGTGTGTGTCTGTCTGTCTGTTTGTCTGTGTGTGTCTGTCTGTGTGTGTGTGTGTGTGTCTGTCTGTGTGTGTGTCTGTCTGTCTGTGTGTGTGTGTCTGTCTGTGTCTGTCTCTGTCTGTGTGTGTCTGTCTGTCTGTCTGTCTGTCTGTGTGTGTCTGTCTGTCTGTCTGTCTGTCTGTGTGTGTCTGTCTGTTTGTCTGTCTGTCTGTGTCTGTCTCTGTCTGTGTGTGTCTGTCTGTGTCTGTCTCTGTCTGTGTGTGTCTGTCTGTCTGTCTGTCTGTCTCTGTGTGTCTGTCTGTCTGTCTGTCTGTCTGTGTGTGTCTGTCTGTTTGTCTGTCTCTGTCTGTCTGTCTGTGTCTGTCTGTGTGTGTGTCTGTGTCTGTCTGTCTGTCTGTTTGTCTGTGTCTGTCTGTGTGTGTCTGTCTGTGTGTGTGTGTGTCTGTCTGTGTGTGTGTGTGGGTGTCTGTCTGTGTGTGTGTGTGTGTGTCTGTCTGTTTGTGTCTGTCTGTCTGTGTGTCTGTCTGTCTGTTTGTCTGTCTGTGTCTGTGTGTGTCTGTCTGTTTATGTCTGTCTGTCTGTGTGTGTGTGTGTGTGTCTGTCTGTGTGTGTGTGTGTCTGTGTGTGTGTGTGTCTGTCTGTTTGTCTGTCTCTGTGTGTGTGTCTGTCTGTGTGTGTGTCTGTCTGTGTGTGTGTGTCTGTCTGTTTGTGTCTGTCTGTCTGTGTGTGTGTCTGTCTGTTTGTCTGTCTCTGTGTGTGTGTCTGTCTGTGTGTGTGTCTGTCTGTGTGTGTGTGTCTGTCTGTTTGTGTCTGTCTGTCTGTGTGTGTGTCTGTCTGTTTGTCTGTCTCTGTGTGTGTCTGTCTGTCTGTGTCTGTCTGTTTATGTCTGTCTGTCTGTGTGTGTGTGTGTGTGTGTGTGTCTGTGCGTGTGTGTGTGTCTGTCTGTGTATGTCTGTCTGTCTGTGTGTGTGTCTGTTTCTGTGTGTGTGTGTGTGTGTGTGTGTGTGTGTGTGTGAGTCTAAAGTGACTTCCAGAAGAGGAATAATACTTCATGTGAAAGTGGTGTTGGTGTAGTGGACTAAAGCACATAACTGGTAATCAGGAGGTTGCTGGTTTGGTCCCCACAGTCACCACCATTGTGT
>JAVLUX010000018.1:690000-692500 GCA_032164185.1 Moxostoma hubbsi | reverse complement strand
GGTTTACTCCATGTCTTCGGAAGTGATCTGATAGGTGTGGGTGAGAAACAGATCAATATTGAAGTACTTTATTACCATAAATCTCCACTTTCACTTTCAGACGTGAAAGTGAAAATAAACAGGCATCGCATGCGGCTTTCAGATGTAAAGGCTTGTCCATGCAAATATGAGTGAGTTGCATTAACGCAGCAGGTCCTGGAGTGCCGGAAACAACGTGCAGATTTAACGTGTCATCAGTTGGAAACTTGTGAAAAATCATAATAACGTTGTTTGTTGGTAAATGTTTTCAGTGGGAATAAAAGCCACACGCTTTTCTGTGATTTCACCAAACTGTATGATATGCTTCTAATTTTACATGTATTTTGTACTCAAATTTAATTGAATTGCTAATATAGAGTTCATTAAACACAATCAACCCCGTTTACAGTTAATCAAAGTTTGTCAGTAACTTTATTCACAACATTTATGGCCGGTTGTTTATGTACAAAGATCATGCAAACAAAAGTGAATGATGAATTTGTGCTGAACACACTTTCCCCCAAATACAGCACGACTCGTGATTATCAGACGTACATCCGAGCGCACAGACTCACACGAGTCACTTGAGAATAAAATACATTCTGTGTTTATAAAAGGAAGCAGGTTTGCATCCAGTAACTTTGGCTTGTATGTAAAAGACTTCATAAAGGTGTTTGGTCAGAACCTGTAATCGTAGAGTTTATGGCTCAGTCTGTGACGGGCACAACGTGTCTCATAATAATAATAATAATAATAATAATAATAATAATAAAGCTCTTTGATTTTGCTCTGGCAAACGTAAGACATCGTGTAAATCTCGGAAGAACAAAGTAAATTCAACATTCAGTTTCCTGCAAACGGCAACGGTTTCTGCTCTGTACATTTTGGTGCTTTATGCGGAGGTGAAATATTAAATAACAATCATCAAAAGTGCCATTAAGCATGGTATGAGAGAAATATAATATTCAGAATTTACATTTTATACAAAGAAAATTCATTTTTGGTGACAGCTGTTGCTACCCTTGTAAGTCATGCTTCCTAAATGGTGCACTTTCACAGACATCGTACATTCACCGATTGAACGCCCCTGAACTCACACTTTGGTTTGACAGAGCACTTATATGGCAAGCCGTATTAACATTTAATCATGTGAAAAAAAAAAAAAATTACATTAATTTTTTTTTCAAGTTTTGCACTTGTACAATAATTAATTATTGATAAAAAAATTTAATTAAATTTTTTTATTTTTTAATTATTATTATTATTATTATTATTTCTCTAAATGCATTTTCACTAGTAAAATTTCGCAATAATCTGTCATTCGCATATCAATTATTAATTTAATTCTACTTGGACTTCCAGATACACATATTAGCAACGTACATCTTTAATAATATTTATTATTTGCTTGTTAATTTTAATTTCAGATATCTTTAATAATCTTTAATTACTTTTCAATAAGACGCTGAATTGATAAAACTCCATCCAATTTATTTCTAAAATAAACAAATTTTAATATAAATACTGTATTAATGAATTGATTATTAATTGTATTAGTTATAACTTATAAGCTACTCTGAAATAAATAATTTTAAATATTATAATTTTATTGTAATTATTTTAGCGCATTATGAAACGCTCTCAAAACTCTATAAATAATGTTATTTTAATTTCAGTTCATTTCAGCCTTTTACGATATATTTAATTACATTTTATTTATTGATACCTTAAATGCATTTACATATATCTGAAATACTGAATTAAATATGTTGAAATATATTAATATATATCAAAACATAGTTGTAATACAGTTGAGGAAAACTGTCATTATTATAATAAAAAATGATCATTTTTATTAGTATATTGATATTAATTTATTTGTAATTCCAAGTAGAATTAAAAGGATCATAGATACGATATCTGTAATTCTGTTCTGAAGTGAAAATGCAGATATATAAAATTGTTTTACTAGTTGAAATGCCACTAATGTTATCAATAATGAACGTTTCATTAGTTAATACGCAGTTATAGATATTGATCAATAGTTTCTTGCACATGATTAAATGTTGAAAAGTTTGGAAGCCCTTTTAACTTTTAATCATGCAAATATTTGAGATCAGAAATGCAATTTGCACTGGTGAAAATGTTCATTCTTGATATGAAGAATCACGTGATCGCCGTAGAAATACACATTATTCATATCAAAAACAGCATTTACACTCGTAAAAACTGTAATTCTGGATATCTGTAATTAAATGTTCCAAATGCAATTATAAATATCTACAATTAAGATTAAACTTCATATATCAGGAATGCATTTATTACTTACTAGTAAAATTGTCATTTATCAATAATTATAGTGCAAAAAAATACTAATTTTATAGATCTGTAAAAACGTTCATTATTCATATCAAAAACAGAATTTCTGCTCGTAAAAACTGTAATTCTGTAATTTAATTTTTACTACCACATTCATTGTGAA
>JAVLUX010000018.1:657500-685000 GCA_032164185.1 Moxostoma hubbsi | reverse complement strand
TTTGTGATAGGGCGTCTGAGTGGCTCAGTGGTAAAGATGCTGAGTGACTCCAGTCAGGTCTCCTTAGCAACCAAATTGACCCTGTTGCTAGGGAGTGTAGAGTCACGTGGGGTAACCAAATTGGTGCGGTTGCTAGGGAGGGTAGAGTCACATGGGGTAACCAAATTGGTTCAGTTGCTAGGGAGGGTAGAGTCACATGGGATAACCAAATTGGTCCGGTTGCTAGGGAGGGTAGAGTCACATGGGGTAACCAAATTGGCCTGGTTGCTAGGGAGGGTAGAGTCACATGGGGTAACCAAATTGGCCTGGTTGCTAGGGAGGGTAGAGTCACATGGGGTAACCAAATTGGCCTGGTTGCTAGGGAGGGTAGAGTCACATGGGGTAACCAAATTGGCCTGGTTGCTAGGGAGGGTAGAGTCACATGGGGTAACCAAATTGGCCTGGTTGCTAGGGAGGGTAGAGTCACATGGGGTAACCAAATTGCCCCGGTTGCTAGGGTCACGTGGGGTAACCAAATTGGTCCGGTTGCTAGGGAGGGTAGAGTCACATGGGGTAACCAAATTGGCCCGGTTGCTAGGGAGGGTAGAATCACATGGGGTAACCAAATTGGCCCGGTTGCTAGGGAGGGTAGAGTCACATGGGGTAACCAAATTGTTCCGGTTGCTAGGGAGGGTAGAGTCACATGGGGTAACCAAATTGGCCCGGTTGCTAGGGACCGTAGAGTCACATGGGATAACCAAATTGGCCTGGTTGCTAGGGAGGGTAGAGTCACATGGGGTAACCAAATTGGCCTGGTTGCTAGGGAGGATAGAGTCACATGGGGTAACCTCCTCGTGGTCACTATAATGTGGTTCTCGCTCTCGGTGGGGCGTGTGGTGAGTTGTGCGCGGATGCAGCGGAGAATAGCGTGAAGCCTCCACACGCGCTACGTCTCCACGGTAACACACTCAACAAGTCATGTGATAAGATGCGCGGATTGACGGTCTCAGCCAACAGTAATAAGTACTGTTATTAGTTTTCAATAAAACAATCAGTAAAAAAATCTGATTATAATTTTAGATAAGTAGTAACTCATTTGTAGGGGATTACTTTTTTTACTTTTTTTGTAACTTACCCAACACTGATCATGGACACAAAGTTGTCAAATTTGACTTAATTGGATACTCACTGTAACCCAGATTTAATTATTATTTATTTTTGTAATCAACATTTTGCCACACATGCTTTTGATTGAGCTCCACAGAATATCCCTTTAATAGAAACCTGAGCGCATGATGCAAAAGTCTTCATTCAATAGTAGTTTATGAATGTTTAAGGTGCATTAGACGGAGCAGGAGTGCAACACTTGAGAAAGAGAGAACATGACTTCTATCAAGCATATCAGCTCAATGAGCAGAACTGAAGAATATTGATTGAATAATGATTTCTGGGGGCTTTTCATTAATGTCTTTGTTCCTCTGTGAGCTCCTGAAATGCTGATGACTCATTTGTGCATCTGTTCGCTCATTAGATCTTTGATTTGTGACTGGATTGCAGCGCTTGTCTTTAGTGAACGGGACAGAATTACAGCAGAATATCAAACATTCATTTCTCCTGCTGGACTTCAATCCAAGACGTCCAAGACGAAAATAACTCAGGATTCGCTGCATCTGATGATCTACTTAATTATGCAACTTTTATATTTTAACACTCAGTTATGAGCTGTGATTGCTGCAGGTAATCACGTGATTGATTGTGAGCGGGATATTGATTTTATTCCTGTTTATAAACGTGATGTAAATATTCAGTATCTTACATTTTTAAATGCAATATGGACAATTATTAATATAGATATTTTTGTCCCGCTAACAAAACTAATTATGAATGAAGGTCCGCACTTAAATGTTTGTGGTTTTGCTAATTCAGTGTTTACTCCAGGGGCGGTTCAGGTATGTGTGTGTGTGTGTGAGAGTGTGTATGTGAGTGTGTGTGTGTGTGTGTGTGTGTGTGTGTGTGTGTGTGTGAGTGTGTATTTGTGTGTGTGTGTGTGAGAGAGAGTGTGTATGTAAGTGTGTGAGTGTGTATGTGTGTGTGTGTGTGTGTGTGTGAGAGTGTGTATGTGAGTGTGTGTGTGTGTGTGTGTGTCTGAGTGTGTGTGTGAGTGTGTATGTGTGTGTGTGTGTGTGTGTGTGTGTGAGAGAGTGTGTATGTGAGTGTGTGTGTGTGTGTGTGTGTATGTGTATGTGTGTCTGTGTGAGAGAGTGTGTATGTGTGTGTGTGTGTGTGTGAGAGTGTGTGTATGTATGAGTGTGTGTGTGTGTGTGTGTGCGTCTGTGTGCATGTGTATATGTGTGTGTGTGTGAGAGTGTGTGTATATGTGTGTGTGTGTGTGTGCATGTGTGTGAGATTGTGTATGTGTGTGTGTGTGTGAGAGTGTGTATGTTTGTGTGAGTGTGTGTGTGTGAGTGTGTGTGCGTGTGTATATGTGTGTGTGTGTGTGTGCGTGTGTATATGTGTGTGTGTGTGTGAGAGTGTGTGTATGTGTGTGTGTGTGTGTGTGTGTGTGCATGTATGTATGTGTGTGTGTGTGTGTGTGTGTGTGTATGTGTGTGTGTGTGTGTGTGTGTGTGTGCATGTATGTATGTGTGTGAGTGTATATGTGTGTGTGTGTGTGTGTGAGAGTGTGTGTATGTGTGTGTGTGTGTGTGTATGTGTGTGTGTGTGTGTGTGTGTGTACCGAATAAGGTAATATATATATATATATATATATGCAATTTTAAGACATTTTTTGATGTAATAGAATGAATTTGAAAATTTTTGAAAAGTATTTATGAGTCATATTTGATCCACGAGTCTTTAAAGGTCGTTCTCCTCCTGATGCAGCTGTTCATGTGTGTGCGGGACATCAGTCATGTGAGTTTTTCTACAGGGGTAAATCTTGGGGTATTATCAGAGAGTTTGACCATGACCACTTCCTCTCCTTGCTCTATAAATATGGATTGAATAAGATATTGATTATTTATCATGTGTATTTTACGCACCGAACACTAGATGGACATTTAAAAAAGTCTCCAGAACTTCTGGTGAGATGACATCATCATAATAGCTTGTCATGTAAAATGATCTTTATAATGGCGGAGCACGCGGCATATATGAATATACACCGGAATATTAGTTCACACTTTATATCTTATAATATATATATATAAAGATCTGTGATTTTTCTGTGGTGTGCATGAATGTAATGGAGACTGAGAGATATTCCTCAAAAGACTGTTTCAATTTCAACATGCGTTATCAATAAAATAATATACAACATTTAAACCAAGCACAAGTTGCTTATATTCAACAAATACTCATTTTATAATATCAGTGACGATATAATCATTACGGTCACTTTTACTTTATTAAAATCAGCAAAGATTTCACTTTTTATATCTTGGTATTTGCTACGTCATTTGGATCTCATATTGAGCGTTCACTCTATGGACAGCCACAATCACGTGTGCTCTTCTTGCACGCACATACATGTGACGGACACCGGCCGCCAACAAGGGCATGGGTACAGAATTCAGTCTTTAATTGGTATTATCGATAAGGTGTCATTCATTTATATAAATATCTACATGTTGCATTCTTACGCCCCATCGCTTGACCCCTAGCATGGTTTACGATCTCTCGAAAACGCTCTCTATCATCAGAGCCCATCTGGAACGCCACATACGCAAATAAGTGAAGCATCACTGAATATCAGCGGTCTCGGTTCTGCTCCTCTAATCTGATTGGACAAGCTGCCTTTTATCTGATGTATAAAGAATAATTCAATAATGCCAGAGTGAAATCAACACATGCTGTTAATTGTTGGATTGTAAACAGTTCTGCTCACAGTCTGCCGATGCACTGTGAGACAAACACATTTAAACTCAGTTTTTCACAATTCCTGACGTTTAATGGTAGAAACATTCCCTGTCTTAGGTCAGTTAGGATCACTACTTTATTTTAAGAATGTGAAATGTCGAGAGAATTATTTATTTCAGCTTTTGTTTCTTTCATCACATTCCCAGTGGGTCAGAAGTGAACATACACTTTGTTAGTATTTGGCAGCATTGAGTTTAAATGGTTTAACTTGGGTCAAATGTTTTGGGAATCCTTCCACAAGCTTCTCACAATAAGTTGCTGGAATTTTGGCCGATTCCTCCAGACAGAACTGGTGTAACTGGGTCAGGTTTGTCGACCTTAGATTGAGGTCAGGACTTTGTGATGCCACTCCAACACCTTGACTTTAATGTCCTGAAGCCATTTTGCCACAACTTTGGAGGTGTGCTTGGGGTCATTGTCCATTTGGAAGACCCATTTGTGACCGAGCTTTAACTTCCTGTCTGATGTCTTGAGATGTTCCTTCCTCATGATGTCATCTATTTAGTGAAGTGCACCAGTCCCTCCTGCAGCACCCCCAAAACATGATGCTGCACCCCCATGCTTCACGATTGGGATGGTGTTCTTCACCCTTTTCCCTCCAAACATAACGATGGTCATTACGGCCATTTTGTTTCATCAGACCAGAGGACATTTCCCTAAAAGTTAGATCTTTGTCCCCATGTGCACTTGCAAAGTGTAGACTGGCATGTTTATGGTGGTTTTGGAGCAGCAGCTTCTTCCTTGCTGAGCAGCCTTTCAGGTGATGTCCATATAGGACTCGTTTTACTCGTTTTACCTCTCCTTCCTGAGCGGTATGATGGCTGTGTGGTCACATGATGGCGTCTCCTTCCTGAGCGGTGTGATGGCTGTGTGGTCACATGATGGCGTCTCCTTCCTGAGCGGTGTGATGACTGTGTGGTCACATGATGGCGTCTCCTTCCTGAGCGGTGTGATGACTGTGTGGTCACATGATGGCGTCTCCTTCCTGAGCGGTATGATGGCTGTGTGGTCACATGATGGCGTCTCCTTCCTGAGCGGTGTGATGACTGTGTGGTCACATGATGGTGTCTCCTTCCTGAGCGGTGTGATGACTGTGTGGTCACATGATGGTGTCTCCTTCCTGAGCGGTATGATGACTGTGTGGTCACATGATGGTGTCTCCTTCCTGAGCGGTATGATGACTGTGTGGTAACATGATGGTGTCTCCTTCCTGAGCAGTATGATGTCTGTGTGGTCACATGATGGCGTCTCCTTCCTGAGCGGTATGATGGCTGTGTGGTCACATGATGGCGTCTCCTTCCTGAGCGGTGTGATGACTGTGTGGTAACATGATGGTGTCTCCTTCCTGAGCGGTGTGATGACTGTGTGGTCACATGATGGCGTCTCCTTCCTGAGCGGTGTGATGACTGTGTGGTCACATGATGGTGTCTCCTTCCTGAGCGGTGTGATGACTGTGTGGTCACATGATGGCGTCTCCTTCCTGAGCGGTGTGATGACTGTGTGGTCACATGATGGCGTCTCCTTCCTGAGCGGTGTGATGGCTGTGTGGTCACATGGTGTTTATACTTGTGTACTATTGTTTGTAGAGATGAACGTGGCACCTTCAGGCGTTTGGAAGTCGCTCCCAATGATGAACCGGACTTGTGGGGGTCCACCATTGTTTTCTGAGGTCTCGGCTGATTTATTTAGATTTTCCCATGATGCCAAGCAAAGAGGCACTGAGTTTAAAATACATCCACAGGTACACCTCCAATTGACTTCAATTAGCCAGTTAGCCTATCAGAAGCTAATTGGCTAATTGTCTAAAGGCTTGACATCATTTTCTGGAATTGTCCAAGCTGCTTAAATGCACAGTTAACTTAGTGTATGTAAACTTCTGACCCGCTGGATTTATGTTATAGTCAATTGAAAGTGACACAATCGGTCTGTAAACAATGACTCGTGTCATGCACAAAGTAGATGTCCTAAACGACTCGCCAAAACTGTCCAAAACTCTGAGCGCGGTCCATTGATGTGAGCCGTCATATGATTGGCCACATGATCCAAGCAGACCATTTCGCTCTCTACAATGCTAAAATCTCTCTGTATAGAATATCTCTGGTAGTACTGCACAAAAACATGTTCTAAGAAACGATGGTACTCACTGTTACTTACTTGAAAGGCTTCTCCCCCGTGTGCGTGCGAATGTGGTTGTTTAGGGTCGTGGCGCCGGCGAACGCTCGGCCGCAGTAGCCGCACTTGAAGGGCCGGTCGCTGGAGTGGGTCACCACGTGATTCCGCAGCTCCGATGGCTGAGAGAACGACTGAGAACAGTGTCCACACTGATACGGTCTGCAGACACAGAACAGACAAACACATGGGATGTCCCAATGCTGTTACCATGGTAGTGTGACCCTCATCAACAACAGGGCGAGAACACGTCTGGGTCATCTATCAATATTTCCACCCTTTCAGCGCTCGATTGGAAGAGCTGCGGGATCATGTTTGAGGCTGTGAATGTGGTAACGATCAGGTTAATTATGAGTTAAGTGCCAGTTAATCACGGAGGGCTGGAAAGAAATTGCTCATGTATTGACAATCAGAAACAATAACGGAAAGCACTTAGAGGCATAATTAGATGAATTGACAATTCTTATTTTTTTATTAATCTCATTATTCATTTGCTTGAGAGAGGAAACATCTTGGCAGTAGTTTTGCATGAGTGAAACGCTGCATTGGATGTTTTATGTGAAACATAAGATCAGTGCATCGCAAGTCAAATGCAATAAATGACATTTAATTTCACCTACATTTTGTTTTGACCCAAATTAACATACTCTATCATGTCATTTGTTGTCTAAAATGCTTACTCAATGGAATACTCCGGGTTTAATACAAGTTGTGTATTAAACTGTGGCATAACGTTGATCACCACAATAAATAATTTCTATTTAATCCTCAACTTCATTATGACAACAGAACCCTGAAATCCTGGTAATGTTCCACAGATGTGGTTAGTGAGTGATTTAATGATAGTAAAATCATGTTAACACACATATTGTTTATGTCTTGTGTCTATACTTGTGAAACAGTATTTTAATGTTTACAGATTAAACCCCATTGACTTGCATTGGAAGTGTCACTCTCTCACACACACACACACACACACACACACACACACAAACACACACACACACTAAACCCCGTTGACTTGCATTGTAAGTGTCTCACTGGAACACACATTTAAAGAAAAGGGACGAGTCGAAATTAATATTTGTTCTAATCAATCAACATTATAATGCTGTTGACTGAACTTGTATTGAATCCAGAATATTCTGTGCAAAAGTTGCATTTTTGTCCTTTCAACAGTGTTACACTGTGACGTTTCCCCTTTAAGAATAATGCTTTGATCTTTCTCACATCATATTTATGAGGTGGTGGTGGCGTAGTGGCTAGAGCACAGGGCTGCTAATCAGAAGGTTGCTGGTTTGATCCCCACAGTCACCACCATTGTGTCCTTGAGTAAGACACTTAACTCCAGGTTGCTCCGGGGGGATTGTCCCTGTAATAAGTGCACTGTAAGTCACTTTGGTGGTGGTGTAGTGGGCTAAAGTACATAACTGGTAATCAGGAGGTTGCTGGTTTGATCCCCACAGTCACCACCATTGTGTCCTTGAGTAAGACACTTAACTCCAGGTTGCTCCGGGGGGATTGTCCCTGTAATAAGTGCACTGTAAGTCACTTTGGATAAAAGCGTCTGTTTAATCTGGTAATCAGGAGGTTGCTGGTTTGATCCCCACAGCCACCACCATTGTGTCCTTGAGTAAGACACTTAACTCCAGGTTGCTCCGGGGGGATTGTCCCTGTAATAAGTGCACTGTAAGTCAGTTTGGTGGTGGTGTAGTCGGCTAAAGCACATAACTGGTAATCAGGAGGTTGCTGGTTTGATCCCCACAGCCACCACCATTGTGTCCTTGAGTAAGACACTTAACTCCAGGTTGCTCCGGGGGGATTGTTCCTGTAATAAGTGCACTGTAAGTCAGTTTGGTGGTGGTGTAGTCGGCTAAAGCACATAACTGGTAATCAGGAGGTTGCTGGTTTGATCCCCACAGTCACCACCATTGTGTCCTTGAGTAAGACACTTAACTCCAGGTTGCGCGGGGGGGATTGTCCCTGTAATAAGTGCACTGTAAGTCACTTTGGATAAAAGCGTCTGATAAACGCATAAATATAAATGTCATATTTGAGGGAGTTTTTAAGCACATGTTTCAAACAGGTCACTTTTATTGACCTCATGAGCTCAAAAGGGGCGTTCTGTGTCGACTCATCCAGAGGTCCCGGCTTAAAATGCTGTTTTGGATATTTTCACTGGGGAACTCATCTAGTGATAGTCCTAACACATTTTTTCATCCTTTAATAAATCATTAGATTGAATATGTTTTGGGTGTGTTTTGTCAGGGGCATCTCCGGATGATATACACACATTTGTTTTCTTTTTCCATATCAGCATTTAATTTAGAGGCACTAAAGGATCATTTGTGTTTGATGATTTGAGAAATCACGATTTGAACTTGTTTTTTTTTATGGGTGCGTTTCTATTTATATCATTATTTGTTCTTCAGACCGTTGTTTTGTTGGACAAGAAATACACGTTTCATACCATGTGATGCACATTTGGTTTTCAAATATTGAAGATGGGTGAAATATAAACGATTAAAAGCCACATTGAGAGCTTCATTTCTCTGGGATTAAACCATATAATGATATATTTAAGTTTATTCTGTATAAACAAATCTTTTACAGCATTTATTAATCTTAGTTAATGTTCATTTCAACATATAGTCATACAGTTTTTTTTAATCATAAGGTTTATATGTTTACATTAGTTAATGTACATGAACTTACATGCACTAAAAGGAATAGTAGTATTTTGGTTAAATAGTATTAAGTAATATTAACAAATATAAATAAATGCTGTTTGTTGTTAGTTCATGATACCTACTGCATAAACTAATGTTAACCAATGCAACCTTATTATAAAGTGTTACCAAAATATATTTAACCCTTTAAGCTCGGGTGAGCCCCAAAATCATCGCCCCTTTATTTTTTGTGAAGTTATAAGTGAACACGTGGCATATGATCAAAATGGTCAAACGCAACATAAAACATCACATATCATTATTTAGAGTCAGTGATTATCTTTCAAACGAGTCCACACACAAGATAATCAGATGTATAGATCATTAGATAATCCACATGAAGCACAATGTTACATATGACCACCAGGAGATGGCGCCAAATACATGATACAGACTCAATGATGACTCAAATGGCACAGAATGAAACTGAATGAGGTGATTATCTTTCAAACGAGTCCACACACAAGATAATCAGATGTATAGATCATTAGATAATCCACATGAAGCACAATGTTACATATGACCACCAGGAGATGGCGCCAAATACATGACACAGACTCAATGATGGCTCAAATGGCACAGAATGAAACTGAATGAGGTGATTATCTTTCAAACGAGTCCACACACAAGATTATCAGATGTATAGATCATTAGATAATCCACATGAAGCACAATGTTACATATGACCACCAGGAGATGGCGCCAAATACATGACACAGACTCAATGATGACTCAAATGGCACAGAATGAAACTGAATGAGATGATTAGCTTTCAATCGAGTCCACACACAAGATAATCGATGTATAGATCATTAGATAATCCACAATGATGACTCAATGATGTCTCAAATGGCACAGAATGAAACTGAATGAGGTGATTATCTTTCAAACAAGTCCACACACAAGATAATCAGATGTATAGATCATTAGATAATCCACATGAAGCACAATGTTACATATGACCACCAGGAGATGGCGCCAAATACATGACACAGACTCAATGATGACTCAAATGACACAGAATGAAACTCATTCTGTGAAATCTCATGACTAAAATCATGTCTGCATGCTATGCAAACCTTTAGTCATTGCTGTGTTTGCATGTGTAATTAGTTCTTATGTACAATTATTATCTTTTATTTGTTTGGAGATGTTTTTGGACACTATGATCAATTATATTTGTAATGTTGGAACTTTTGATTGCTTTGTCGAATCAACACAAACACTTTCTAAGAGACAGTTGACATGATTGGGAAGAAAACAAAAGTGGTTTTTCGGAGCAACCTTATTTACACCCGGACATATATAATGTCATATAAGAAAAAAAAAATAAGAAAAAAAGTAAATTTTTTGCTTAATATATTTGTGGGTTTTTTCCTGCAGATTCTGAGACTGAGAGTCTCACAATGTATCATAATCTATATAATTAAACAAAGTTTTCTTTACAATGATAGCAAACACTCGACCCTCCTTGTGTTTTTGTTTTTATTTTAGTTATATGCTTTTTATTTTGGGTGTGCCACTGAAACAGGAAATCTCTAAAAACATATTCAGCGCTTAAATGGTTAATAGTTCTGGAGTTATAAGCACGCCAACGTTGGAAAAATATTTTTCACATTGTTGGACACACAATTGGGATATAATGCAGTGAGGTTTATTCATTTTAAAGATTTACTGATTTAATAATAGACCTATCTATGTCTGTGTAAAACTCCAACACTGATACTGACACATTTATAAGGTTTTATTCTTCCTGTATTTTTATTTATGTTTATCTTTCTTAAATAACACATTTCAGTCAGGGAAGTTTAAAAAATGTGGTTGATTTGACATGAAATAACCCAAAACTCTGTTATGAGAAAAATCTATAATATTTTACCAAAAAATAAATAATTATAATAATAATAAATTAAAAAAAAATTATTATAATAATAAAAATGTAAAAAAAATCATTATAATAAATAATAATAATAATAATAATAATAATAATAATAAAAACATTAAAAAAATATAATATTTTTTTTTTAATAATTAGAATAATAAAAAATATATATATAATAAAAAAATAATAATAATTATAATAAAAAAATAATAATTATAATAATAAAAAAATGTTAAAAAAATAATTATAATAATAAAAAATGTTAAAAAATAATTATAATAATAAAAAAATAAAAAAAATAATTATAATAATAAAAAATACAAAATAAAAAAATATTCTTGGCACAAGAGCCTTTATTGGCAGTACTCACAGTAATCACACAATCATAGGGCAGTTTTTGGGCTGGGAGATGCAGTGATTGCAGTGAATATGTTAACATGATGAATGTTTGTGGAGTATTAACTACAGCAGCGCTGGTGATTAATGTCCAGTTATTGTTTATTACTGCAGTGGACCGCTGCAAGAACATAAATAAACTCTCTGGACCTCCAGTAAAGTCCAGCTGCACCTCCAGCAACCCAAACCTTCTGCAACAGAACTGTATTAAACACCAAGACTTGTACATTTAATCAGATCAAATGAGTAATAATGATGCGCACGTGTGTTTCCACACATAGCAGATATCAAGATCTCATATTTAATGTAAAGAATATTAATTTGTGCTTGTTAGAGGCAGTATTTTGTGATTCACTGCTCAATACTGTAATGAATTGCTCGTTTGAGGGCTTGACTCATTAATGAATTATGACATCATAATGATTGATGCGCTCAAAAGCAGCTCGAGTCCAGACGAGACGTCAGCAAAACACATCAGCGATGATCAGATCATTTATCCGCTCCAAAATGCACATATAAACTAAACATCAATACGTTGGTCTAAGCCAGAGGCCGTAAATGCTGCTGTATACGCGAGCTCATTTGAAACCGATTCAGTGAGTCAAACAGCCGGCGATCTCAGATTCCCTTGTTCAGCTGAATTTGATCTGCACCTCAGGGTCATAAAGTTGAATATTGACAAAGCCTCACATTGACTTCATCTGCTCGGGAATCCCGCAAACATTTTTCTTCTCTATGAATATTAGTTTATTGAATAAGTGGCATGTGTTTTCCTCTACATCACCTTTGCCATGTGTATTTCTGTGAGACATCAGCGGCTGATTTATAGGTTTATATGCACCAGAGAAAATAGAGCTAAGCAGAAAATCTCCAATACCTCCTCTGCTGTATTTAATTAGGTTTAGAGATGTTGCACTCTGTGTTTAGATATTTACAATTATATTTATGCATTTGACAGACGCTTTTATCCAAAGTGACTTACAGTGCACTTATTACAGGGACAATCCCCCCGGAGCAACCTGGAGTTAAGTGTCTCACTCAAGGACACAATGGTGGTGACTGTGGGGATCAAACCAGCAACCTCCTGATTACCAGTCATGTGCTTTAGCCCACTACACACACACACACACACACACACACACAGACACACACACACACAGACACACACACACACACACACACACACAGACACACACACACACACACAATTTGCTCAAGGACACAATGGTGGTGACTGTGGGGATCGAACCAGCAACCTCCTGATTACAAGTCATGTGCTTTAGCCCACTACACACACACACACACACACACACACACACACACTCACAGACACACACACACACACACACACACACACACACACAATTTGCTCAAGGACACAATGGTGGTGACTGTAGGGATCGAACCAGCAACCTCCTGATTACCAGTTATGTGCTTTAGCCCACTACACACACACACACACACATACACACACACACACACACACACACACACAATTTGCTCAAGGACACAATGGTGGTGACTGTGGGGATCGAACCAGCAACCTCCTGAATACCAGTCATGTGCTCTAGCCCACTACACCACCACCACTCCGCTGGACCCTAAAAGCATGCCGGTTAGTGATGCATGCATGAGTCTAGGCACAAGTGGGTTAATGGGCCGGGTCACATGCATTTTAATTCGGAGGTTCTTCTCCGGTTATTGCAGCGTGTGCGTCCTATTATGTAGTCCATCCCATCAAACACCAGCGATATAAACAAAGACAACATGCATCAGAAGTTGCTAATGTAAGCGGACTGTGTGCAATGAATAGAAATATGGACTTACGTTCTATTGTTGACTGTCGGTCATATTTCTGTGACAGTAACACACTCTTTATACGCACAGAAGATGCTTGTCACGTGTGCTCCGTTAAATGATAGAGAATGTAAGTATTATTCATTATCTTGCTCGAGTGACACACAAGTGCATGAAATATTGCACGTAGAATTAGCGTTCGCACAAAAACAGGATTAGCACGTGAGGGTGTGTTCACGCGCCGCCAGTGTTGACCTGCCACCATACAAACAACGCCACACGGGCGGGAAAACCACAATGCACACATGTAATAGAGTCACGTGTACTATGAGACTCAACAAATCAGCAAAAGAGGCATTTGAAAGAAATCCGCAGCTGTTCGGAGACCTTCGAGAGCTGCAGCTGGACTGTCAGAGCTCATTACAGGTTTTTCACCAGCGGCATTAATTCACTCGCATGATTCAGTTCTTGAGTGAAGATGTGAGCTGGTCACGGCTTCCCTTTAACCACACTGACGTTTCTGCTTGACCTAACAATCACTGAAACTATTCAATGTTCTAGAAAGATCTCCCATCATCACAGGTCATGACGCAGACGTCACGTGCCAACGGGCGTTTCCAATCATGCGCGCTTCAGGAAAATGACCCGTGTTCTCCAGCAACCGCTGCCACGTGTGTGCCGTGTGGACTCTGTGACACTCATGAAACGTTATATTGAATAAACACCCCTCGCACACCTGAGTGAAAGATTCGTGACATTGTGCGTGGATTATCAGAAGCAGTCGAGCTGGTGTGGTCGCGTGTCTCACCTGTCGGGGTTCTGCGTGCACACGTGCATCTGCAGTAGAATGCGTTGCGTGAAGGTTTTGAAGCACTGGCCGCATTTCCACAGATGCCAGTCGCTGAACTCTGAACTCAGCTGACTGGTGGACGTGGGGCTCGCCAGCACGCGCTGGTTTTTGGAGCTCATCTGGTTTAAGCCGGACTCGTTGTGGATGGTCTTGTCCAGGAGGGAGAAGCTCCGCGGGCAGGACGACTGAGGGAACACCATGGACCGCGGCAGAACCAGCGAGGAGGATTTGGGACTCTTACTGAAGGGCTGGAGGGTGTCCTGACGGCTCATCGCCTCCATTACAGTAGACGGCACGTTCACTGTCACACAAACACAAACACATGTGAGAACTCATGCAGACGGTTAGTGAAGAGTCAGCATCATGGAAACACATTTAAATACTTATTGATCATTATAGATGCAGAAACTGTTCTGAATTCCCTTCAGCGGTGACGGTAAACTGGCCGGATTGCCACTCAAAAACTAGTCTCTCGGGTTGGTTCGGATCGGGTCAATCTTCTGATTAATCGTGACCTCCATTTGATTGATCCCAATATGGATTCATACAATCACGAGATCAATCTTATTATGATTCATTTGTGATTAACAGACATTTATGTCTAAAGGGAACAGAAACAGCAGGACAACATTTTATTATTATTTATTTATTATTATAGTTTTTATTATTAAACAACAATAACGAAAAATTGAGGAAGTGATATTTACATTATATTGAGTAATTAATACTGTTGCTAAAGGGGGTCTGGGTATCTCAGCGAGTACTGACACTGACTATCACACCTGGAGTTGCTAAATTGAATTCAGGTTGTGCTGAGTGACTCCAGTCAGGTCTCCTTAGCAACCAAATTGTCCCGGTTGCTAGGGAGGGTAGAGTCACATGGGGTAACCAAATTGTCCCGGTTGCTAGGGAGGGTAGAGTCACATGGGGTAACCAAATTGTCCCGGTTGCTAGGGAGGATAGAGTCACATGGGGTAACCAAATTGTCCCGGTTGCTAGGGAGGGTGGAGTCACATGGGGTAACCAAATTGTCCCGGTTGCTAGGGAGGGTAGAGTCACATGGGGTAACCAAATTGTCCCGGTTGCTAGGGAGGGTAGAGTCACATGGGGTAACCAAATTGTCCCGGTTGCTAGGGAGGATAGAGTCACATGGGGTAACCAAATTGTCCCGGTTGCTAGGGAGGATAGAGTCACATGTGGTAACCAAATTGTCCCGGTTGCTAGGGAGGGTAGAGTCACATGGGGTAACCAAATTGTCCCGGTTGCTAGGGAGGATAGAGTCACATGGGGTAACCAAATTGTCCCGGTTGCTAGGGAGGGTAGAGTCACATGGGGTAACCAAATTGTCCCGGTTGCTAGGGAGGGTAGAGTCACATGGGGTAACCAAATTGTCCCGGTTGCTAGGGAGGGTGGAGTCACATGGGGTAACCAAATTGTCCCGGTTGCTAGGGAGGGTAGAGTCACATGGGGTAACCAAATTGTCCCGGTTGCTAGGGAGGGTGGAGTCACATGGGGTAACCAAATTGTCCCGGTTGCTAGGGAGGGTGGAGTCACATGGGGTAACCAAATTGTCACGGTTGCTAGGGAGGGTGGAGTCACATGGGGTAACCAAATTGTCCCGGTTGCTAGGGAGGGTAGAGTCACATGGGGTAACCAAATAGTCCCGGTTGCTAGGGAGGGTAGAGTCACATGGGGTAACAAAATAGTCCCGGTTGCTAGGGAGGGTAGAGTCACATGGGGTAACAAAATAGTCCCGGTTGCTAGGGAGGGTAGAGTCACATGGGGTAACCTCCTCGTGGTCTCTATAATGTGGCTCTCGCTCTCGGTGGGGCGTGTGGTGAGTTGTGCGTGGATGCCGCAGAGAATAGCGTGAAGTCTCCACACGCGCTACGTCTCCACGGTAACACACTCAACAAGTCACGTGATAAGATGCACAGATTGACGGTCTCAGACGCGGAAGCAACTGAGATTCGCCACCATGAGGACTTGGGAGCACAATGTGAATTGGGCGTTCCAAATTGGGAGAAAATAAAATTAGGTTTTATATGTGTACAGGGGACATTCAAGGTATAATATGGTTGCACACCTGCCCCCCCCCAGCACCCATAGTCAAAATGGTCTAGAACCGCCCCTGTCGTGCATCCAATCAAACTACAGTATTTTGGCACAAATTCATCTGTCACTTTGTAGAAGCTCGTCAAATGAGACAGATGCCAACATGGACGGGTTGCACAACATGAACTCATACCACACAGACTTTTAAACACAGTTTCATAGATAAATCCCAATAAATTCATATCTTTAAATCACAATTTGTATGTTGTATGATATGTATGTGTGGTTTTGACATGCTCCGTTTTCAATGGAGGAAAAAGTCTCAACATAGGGGCATGAACAGCAAACTCAATGTTCAACCAAAAGCTGTTAGTGTGCATGTGACTGAAGATGAACTCTTCTACAGACAAGAGTTTCATATGAAACTTTACATTCAGTACGGCAGAGGAGAAACACTTCTATAGACACCACATACCACATTCTTCATCACGCAACACGCTGTGTACATAAACATCACATTACCCGAATGTAAGACGAGACATGTGGGAGACCGTTAGACCTTCCTGATTTAATAAAGCGGGCACATTCAATGCAGTCAGATATGAAGTGTGCATCTGTGTGCCCGTAACATGTGTGATCGCTGCTGAGTTTCAGTCCGCAGAAGAATGTTACATTTGTGATAATACACACAGATTTCAGCCCAGCGTGTCGAGCGATGAACAGGGAGGACACTTCAGTATTCAGAAAGAAGTTTAAAGTAAACAACGATTTTTAGAAGAATATTTCAGCTCTCTCGGTCCACACAGTGCAAGTGAATGGTGACCAGAACTTTGAAGCTTCAAAAAGCACATAAAGGCAGCATATAAGTAACCCATATGACTCCAGTGGATTAATCCATGACTTCAGAAGCGATATAATAGGTGTGAGTGAGAAACAGAACAATATTTAAGTACTTTTTGACTATAAATCTCCACTTTCACTTTTGCATTCTTCTTCTTTTGTTTTCGGCAATTTGCATTTTTCGTGCATATCGCCACCTACTGGGCAGGGAGGAGAATTCATGGTAAGAAAGTGCTGAAATATTGGTCTATTTCTCACGCACACCTATCATATCACTTCTGAAGACATGGATTAAACCACTGGAGTCTTTTGGATTACTTATATGCTGCCTTTATGTGCTTTTTGAAGCTTCAAAGTTCTGGTCACCATTCACTTGCAGTGTATGGACCTACAAAGCTGAACTATTCAACTAAAAATCTTAATTTGTGTTGAGAAGAAGAAAGAAAGTCACACACATCTGAGAAGACATGAGGGTGACTAAATGATGGGAGAATTTAAATTTTTGGGTGCACTGTCCCTTTAAGAATTCCATTTCAATATTTATTCACTGACTGCAGCATGAATGCAAAAGAAGAGTAGAATTATCCTCGCAGAGTCTGCAAATACTACGACTGAAATGTGAAACTTTTTCCTCACAGTTAGAGAAACACTTTGTCCAAATGTCATGAATGAAATGCATCAACAACAGCTGTTAGATTTGGGACAGTTTTCCTCAAGTCTTTCTTCAGCAGTTCTTGGGATAAGACGGCATAACAAACTCAACCGAAGACTTCACGTCTCTCCTCGCAGAGTTTCTAGCATTTACAGTATCACATCTATCAAATCATACAACACACTTTAGAGGAGAGTTTGGAAGAGACTTCTCTAAACACAACACAACCAGACTGAAGTCATAAAGTCTGTCTCGTGTAAACACTGAGCTGTCAGACACTGTCTCAACTCCTGGATTTCTATTGGCCAGCGAGCTGGACAGAAATAATTGCAGAATGTTTCACGAATTCCTGGGAGACTAAAATACTGTTGACCTAAAATGCACCAGCGCCGCAGCTAAACATCGAAGACTGTGATGTGGGTGAAAATGGACGAGGCCAAAACCGACACGGGGCCGGTGTGGAACAGTCATGAACTCTCAATATTAAAAGATATACAGTCCTGTACTGGGAACTGAACACCAGTCCGGGTCAAGTTTGTCCATGTAGCGCTGATTAAACATTATGACAAACAGATGTGAGAGATATTTGATGTTTATTCTGTACATGAAAGAAATAAACACTTTTGTAATTCACACACGAGCATCACCAGTGGCATAACTTGGATCTTATGGGTCCCGGTACAGAGCGGGTCATTGACAAATAAGGTTGTCCGAGATGATAAAAATAATAAATCTTGTAAAAAACTAGTTTAAGGGGGTTCTGGGTATCTGAGCGAGTATTGCCGCTGACTATCACCGCTGGAGTCGTGAGTTTGAATCCAGGGCGTGCTGAGTGACTCCAGTCAGGTCTCCTTAGCAACCAAATTGGCCCGGTTGCTAGGGAGGGTAGAGTCACATGGGGTAACCAAATTGGCCCGGCTGCTAGGGAGGGTAGAGTCACATGGGGTAACCAAATTGGCCCGGTTGCTAGGGAGGGTAGAGTCACATGGGGTAACCAAATTGGGCTGGTTGCTAGGGAGGGTAGAGTCACATGGGGTAACCAAATTGGCCCGGTTGCTAGGGAGGGTAGAGTCACATGGGGTAACCAAATTGGCCCGGTTGCTAGGGAGGGTAGAGTCACATGGGGTAACCAAATTGGCCCGGTTGCTAGGGAGGGTAGAGTCACATGGGGTAACCAGATTGTCCCGGTTGCTAGGGAGAGTAGAGTCACATGGGGTAACCAAATTGTCCCGGTTGCTAGGGAGGGTAGAGTCACTTCACACATAGTCATGAGGGTCTAAAGGGGTTTTCTGGTTGGTTACGCCACATGTCAATCATGTTCATGATAATAGAGGTGTATTCGAGTAATTGTTTTGTGGTAATTGCTCTGTGTATGTGTGTTACATCATTGACACGTGCAGATCACTTGGAAGAGTGACTGAGCTTGAATGTTTGGTCACCATTGACGTTGTATGGATATATTCACCTAAATGATGAGAGAATGATCATTTTTGGGCAACTATTGCAATAAATATTATTTATAATGTTTTTGATAAGATGTGAAACCGATAGAAAGAGACTCTCACAGTTTTCGTCTTGTGCGACGCACTGCAGCGGGATCCCGAAGAAAGACGTGTAACTGTCGTTATACCAAACCAGCAGTTCAGATCCGCGAGGAATATCAGAACACGCCCGGTAGAATATACATGATCTGAAACACAAGCACACACATGCACAACATTAAAACATTGATTTAAAACACAAAATCATCACAAGTTTTGTTTTAAAAATAAAAAATTACACTTCAAACTTTTTTTTATAGATTTCCTGTTTCAGCGGTACACCCAAAATGAAAGGCTTATAATGCGACAAAAACTATATTTAAATATTTTTCGGATTTTACATTTTATATCTCCGGGTGTAAATAAGGAGGCTCCGATAAACTGCTTTTGTTTTGTTCTCAATCACGTTAACTGTATCTGAGAAAAATCAATCAAAAGTTCCAACATTACAAATATAATTGATCATAGTGTCCAAAAACATCTCCAAACAAATAAAAGATAATAATTGTACATAAGAACTAATTACACATGCAAACACAACAATGACTAAAGGTTTGCATAGCATGCAGACATGATTTTAGTCATGAGATTTCACAGAATGAGTTTCATTCTGTGTCATTTGAGTCCTCATTGAGTCTGTGTCATGTATTTGGCGCCACCTCCTGGTGGTCATATGTAACATTGTGCTTCATGTGGATTATCTAATGATCTATACATCTGATTATCTTGTGTGTGGACTCGATTGAAAGATAATCACCTCATTCAGTTTCATTCTGTGTCATTTGAGTCATCATTGAGTCTGTGTCATGTATTTGGCGCCATCTCCTGGTGGTCATATGTAACATTGTGCTTCATGTGGATTATCTAATGATCTATACATCTGATTATCTTGTGTGTGGACTCGATTGAAAGATAATCACCTCATTCAGTTTCATTCTGTGCCATTTGAGACATCATTGAGTCATCATTGTGGATTATCTAATGATCTATACATCGATTATCTTGTGTGTGGACACGTTTGAAAGATAATCATCTCATTCAGTTTCATTCTGTGTCATTTGAGTCATCATTGAGTCTGTGTCATGTATTTGGCGCCATCTCCTGGTGGTCATATGTAACATTGTGCTTCATGTGGATTATCTAATGATCTATACATCTGATTATCTTGTGTGTGGACTCGTTTGAAAGATAATCATCTCATTCAGTTTCATTCTGTGTCATTTGAGTCATCATTGAGTCTGTGTCATGTATTTGGCGCCATCTCCTGGTGGTCATATGTAACATTGTGCTTCATGTGGATTATCTAATGATCTATACATCTGATTATCTTGTGTGTGGACACGTTTGAAAGATAATCATCTCATTCAGTTTCATTCTGTGTCATTTGAGTCATCATTGAGTCTGTGTCATGTATTTGGCGCCATCTCCTGGTGGTCATATGTAACATTGTGCTTCATGTGGATTATCTAATGATCTATACATCTGATTATCTTGTGTGTGGACTCGTTTGAAAGATAATCATCTCATTCAGTTTCATTCTGTGTCATTTGAGTCATCATTGAGTCTGTGTCATGTATTTGGCGCCATCTCCTGGTGGTCATATGTAACATTGTGCTTCATGTGGATTATCTAATGATCTATACATCTGATTATCTTGTGTGTGGACACGTTTGAAAGATAATCATCTCATTCAGTTTCATTCTGTGTCATTTGAGTCATCATTGAGTCTGTGTCATGTATTTGGCGCCATCTCCTGGTGGTCATATGTAACATTGTGCTTCATGTGGATTATCTAATGATCTATACATCTGATAATCTTGTGTGTGGACTCGTTTGAAAGATAATCACTGACTCTAAATAATAATATGTGATGTTTTATGTTATTTTTATATTTAGTGAAGTTATAAGTGAAAATGCGGCATATAAGCAACATCAACATAATAGTGAAAGACATATATTTAGCTGTTACTCGCTATATTTTAATCTGTGAGTAAAACAAATAGTCTGGTTGTATTTTACTCTTTAAGAGCTTTCCAACAACATATGACACATGAATATTTGATCAGTTTGATGTTTTTACTGACCGCAATAATATGTGCAATTTATTTAATAAATGATCAAAATGTAACACTTCTGATTTGTCTGATAATTTTAAAGCACTTGTTCAGTTTTGGTCATAATATCTACATGCATTGGAGCTTCTAAACTTTAAACGATTCCTATTTTGTGTTGGTCAAGACTGAAGTTTTTCATATTTTGACGATTATTTATTACGTTGACGCCGAAAGGCCCATCCGCGCTTAAAGGGTTAAATTAACATGTGACACTTTTATTTCTTCCAGGAAAAAATGAGAAGGAAAAAAAATCTCTTAAATATAATAAACAGAATAAAAAAATAGACCATAATTATTTCTAATTATTTCAGATACCCTCCATTAGAGAAAAGGGCTTTCCATTTTTAACAATGAAATCCCCTCGAGCGGATGACTGGACTAACCCTAACCTCAAACCCTAATTTAATTTGACCCAAACCTTAACCCTCAACGCTGGACAAAGCGACGCTTTAACTGATGTTTCATCAGAGGAGCCGTGGCCTGAAGAGAAAAAGCTACACATTTTTGACAATGAGCTCTTTGGTCTTTTCTGAAGTGCTGAGATCGGTACATTTGATTCATTCTTTCCACCACAACATCAAAATAAAAGAAGCGTCGAGCTCATAAATCAAAAACATTTTGTAACCCACAAGAGAGAAAACACAGCATGAGAAACACACGGCTGTAGCATGTACTTTATCCCCTCAGTTCAATATAAACACACTGGAACACACAAATAAATGTAGTGGGACTCAATGAGTCGGCGTGGCGCTGAGAGAGGCCTGTTTTCTGAGCGATGGGTGGTCTCGCACACTTTCGGAGTGTAAACCAGCACTGTCTCTTACAAGCCTGCCGTCACTTCCAAAACGCGCACAAATCACGGCACACATCAAAGGCCAGTTTTCCCCTCCGTCTTGGATAACATTCCCCGTGATGACATGTATTTAGTATTGTGGTTGGATGACTCATAAAGACAGAGGCGGGGTGTCCCAGCGCACATGCCAATGAACATTATTGTCAGCGCGAAACAACACGGCGGATCGAGCTTCATCCATCACGAGCGGCTTTGAAGAGAATTCCATTTAGATATTGCAAATCAAAACATGTGGAAGTTGATCCAGCGGTCGGATGAAACATGTCAGCCTACAACACTGTGTCGTCCTGATCGTGTGCTCACGGGGGAACATCTCCACCCTCCTTCAAATCAAGAAGCTCACAAGCACTTCTGTGCAACATCAACTGCAGACAACAAGTGAGACACATCCACTCAAACCGGCTCACTTCAGCACGTGAAATGCATGTTCATATGAGAACTTCCAGTATTGCACATACGTCGTGTCTCGCACGAACATGCATCAGGATATCCATGAACAAGCTTCTGTCTATATATGTAAAAAAAGTCACACCTGGAGTCGTGAGTTTGAATCCAGGGCATGCTGAGTGACTCCAGTCAGGTCTCCTTAGCAACCAAATTGGCCATGCCTGGTAATAGCATGCCTGGTTGCTAGGGAGGGTAGAGTCACATGGGGTAACCAAATTGGGCTGGTTGCTAGGGAGGGTAGAGTCACATGGGGTAACCTCCTCGTGGTCACTATAATGTGGTTCTCGCTCTCGGTGGGGCGTGTGGTGAGTTGTGTGTGGATGCCGCGGAGAATAGCGTGAAGCCTCCACATGCGCTACGTCTCCATGGAGTCACATGGGCCAATTTGGTTACCCCATGTGACTCTACCCTCCCTAGCAACCGGGACAATTTGGTTACCCCATGTGACTCTACCCTCCCTAGCAACCGGGACAATTTGGTTACCCCATGTGACTCTACCCTCCCTAGCAATCGGGCCAATTTGGTTACCCCATGTGACTCTACCCTCCCTAGCAACCGGGACAATTTGGTTACCCCATGTGACTCTACCCTCCCTAGCAACCGGGCCAATTTGGTTACCCCATGTGACTCTACCCTCCCTAGCAACCGGGACAATTTGGTTACCCCATGTGACTCTACCCTCCCTAGCAACCGGGACAATTTGGTTACCCCATGTGACTCTACCCTCCCTAGCAACCGGGCCAAACAATGTTGACTTTGTAACATACCTCTTATCAGGGAAACGTAAACTAATAGGACGGATAAAATAGACCATGATTAAAATCGTCTTCCTCTGATATTTGTAGTGCAACCTTTGCACATCAATGCTAAATAGTTCAGAAGATACAAACACAAACACAGATCAGAGCATGTGAGGGGTAGCTGTTGCCACGTCTGACCTCATATTGACCGTAACACATGCCAGTCTATTGCACACTGTGCAACTCAACAACAAACACAAAGACAACGTTCAGCTTCATTTAATGAGCCAAATATCTTCAGCCGTGTTTGATATAATGACAAGCGATTTTCTAGTATTAAATGATCAATTTAGCGTGATTACTCGAGGATCAGCTGTTCAAAATGATCATAAATGACTGTTTTCAGATAGTGATGGTGTGGTTTACATCAGTGATGTCCTGACTATAGAGTTTAGTCAGATCTAAACATTATTCCACACTTTTGACCGCCAGTGGACACGTTACAATGCATTTAATTGGTTAAATATATGAAATACAGTGCATTAAATGCACCCCCTCCAGTGTCCTGATATTGGACAAGCACAATACGGGTCACCCTCGTTTATCAGAAGAGACCTGTGCTCCATTTCTGGCTCACGATTGGCCAGTTCAGAAGCACTGGTTTAGAGTTTCGTGGACTGGATTCAGGTGTACATTAGTAATGTATGTCGTACCTGTACTGCACCAGCATCATGTTCTGCTCTCCACAGTGTCTGGCACATCGTATGTATCTCATCCAGCTGGATTTACTGGGTTCATTTCCGTCAATAAAGTGCTGTAACGTGCCCTCCTGATCGTAAATCTGAAACAGAAACAATCAAACCTACTGTCAACACACAATAATGCCGTTTACACACACTTCATATCTTTATTATTTGGTAATACAATTATTTAACAGCTTCAGTTTTGCGGATATCTGATCTTTATAAAGAGATATAAACACTAAACATGTAAAAACATGATCATGAAGGAATGACATCAGGACAGTATTGATCGATTGCCTCACGTTTGTTGACATTATAAAACATCTCTACAGCAGACATCACTGGTGCAGATCTGACCCCCGTGACCCCGCGTGTCCGCTCTCAGTGTCTGTGACAGTGTGACTAGTATCTCATGTTGTGATCACACAGGTTTGGAACAGCATGAGGGTGAGTAAATGTTTTTCTGAGTGACCTGTTCCTTTAAGGGGTTTATTGTAACGGGCTTCTGCTCTCTAGACCTGTGGATTGGTGGTGGCGTAGTGGACTAAAGCACATAACTGGTAATCAGGAGGTTGCTGGTTTGATCCCCACAGTCACCACCATTGTGTCCTTGAGTAAGACACTTAACTCCAGGTTGCTCCGGGGGGATTGTCCCTGTAATAAGTGCACTGTAAGTCACTTTGGATAAAAGCGTCTGATAAATGCATGAATGTAAATGTAGACCTGACTGGAGTCCCTCGTTCAATGTAAGTCTATGGGGTTTTTATTTTAGGTGAGCATATTAAGTGCAATCTCCTAGATAAGTAACTGCACATCTCTCAACTCGCACGGTGAACCATCAGAAACCCGAAAACAATCCCACAGACTTACACCATCAAATGTAAACAATCCTGTAACACTATGAGCAGTGTATTATTTAATTCACTCTCTCACAGTGAAATAAACGGGAAATCTCATTGTGATTGACAGACGTCGCTGGGATTTACTGCTCTCAATCAGTCAGGCGGGTTTGTTACGAGTCTAGTAAGTTAGAATTACCGTGAACAGTCCATGAAGGTGTGATTTATGTGATTTAATCCTGACTGTAATGCTAACGGACAGACCAGCCCCTGATCAGATATCAGTCACAGTTACTGACTGCTGGAACACTTAACGAACATGCACAGATGAATAAATCACTTTGGTATTTTTATAGTCAAATCACAGTAACCACAAAATTAAACATGGTTACAATTAATTGCTATTAACAACATCTACACACACACAGGTTCAGAGCCAAAACAAGTGACGCTAGTAAGAAATCTGATCATATTTCCCCTCTCACCTTTCACTGGCACACATCCCCTCAAAAGTACAAAAATCATGTTAGTTATTTTAATACATTTGTGGGTTATTTTGCTTCATTTTAATACACTTACATTCAGTTCTCTCTGTACTATATGATCCTATTAATTAACATTAATAAATACATTCATATATTTACTGTATTCACACACACTCACACTCACACACACTCACACTCACACACACACACACACTCACACACTCACACACACACACACACTCACTCACTCACTCACACACACACACACACACACACTCACTCACACTCACACACACACACATACATATCACACACACACACACACACACACACACACACACACACATACATATCACACACACTCTCACACACACACATATCACACACACACACACACACACACATACATATCACACACACACTCACACACACATATCACACACACTCACACACACATATCACACACACACACATACACTCACACACACACACTCACACTCACACACACACACACACACAAACATACATATCACACACACTCACACACAAACATATCACACACACACACTCACTCTCACACACACTCACACACACTCTCTCACACACATACACACACTCTCACACACATATCACACACACACACTCACACACATACAGTCACACACACTTACACACACTCTCACACACATATCACACACACACACACTCACACACACACATATCACACACATACACACACACTCACACACACACATATAACACACACTCACACACACTCACACACACACACACACACACACACACTCACACACACATATCACACACACTCACACACACATATCACACACACTCGCACACACATGTCACACACACACACACACTCACACACACATAACACACACACACACACACATATCACACACACACACTCACACACTCTCACACACACATATCACACACATACTCACACATCACACACATATCACACACACATATCACACACACTCTCACACACACATATAACACACATATCACACACACACTCTCTCACACACACACACACACTCACACACACACATATCACACACACTCTCACACACATATCACACACACACTCACACACTCACACACACATAACACACACACACACACACACACACATATCACACACACACTCACACACACTCTCACACACACATCACACACACTCTCACACACACATATATCACACACATATCACACACACACTCACACACACTCTCACACACACTCACACACACTCTCACACACACTCTCACACACACATATCACACACACATATCACACACAGTCACACACACTCACACACACACTCACACACACACATATAACACACACTCACACACACTCACACACACACACACACACACACACACTCACACACACATATCACACACACACACTCACACACTCTCACACACACATATCACACACATACTCACACATCACACACATATCACACACACATATCACACACACTCTCACACACACATATAACACACATATCACACACACACTCTCTCACACACACACACACACTCACACACACACATATCACACACACTCTCACACACATATCACACACACACTCACACACTCACACACACATAACACACACACACACACACACACACATATCACACACACACTCACACACACTCTCACACACACATCACACACACTCTCACACACACATATATCACACACATATCACACACACACTCACACACACTCTCACACACACTCACACACACTCTCACACACACTCTCACACACACATATCACACACACATATCACACACAGTCACACACACTCACACACACACTCACACATCACACACACTCACACACACACATCACACACTCTCTCACACACACGAATCACACACACATATCACACACACTCTCACACACACATATCACACACGCATATCACACACACTCTCACACACATATCACACACACTCACACACACACATCACACACACTCACACACACACGAATCACACACACATATCACACACACTCTCACACACACATATCACACACGCATATCACACACACTCTCACACACACATATCACACACACTCACACACACTCACACACACACATCACACACATATCACACACACTCACACATCACACACACTCTCACACACACACACACACACACACACACTGACGCACACACACGCACACACACACACACACACATCACACACTCTCTCACACACACGTATCACACACACATATCACACACACTCTCACACACACATATCACACACACTCACACACATCACACACACTCACACACACACATCACACACACACACACACACTGACGCACACACACACACACACACACACACACACACACATGTCACACACAGTCACACACACACTCACACACACACACACTCACAAACACATC